>CAUYRT010015703.1:0-84607 GCA_963574885.1 Lepilemur ruficaudatus | reverse complement strand
AAACCATTTCCAACATTTCTCCCAGCTGAGGTAGAAGTACAGTTTGTACAGGAAAGTTTAGGTCTTTTTGAATCATGATCCCTTTGCTGGTTTTGCGATCTTGAGCGTGCTCCCTGAGTTATCTCAGATTCAGTATACCATGTAGATTGAGATGGTGATGCAGATGCTGATGTAGACTGATACTCAGAACCCAGTCTAAAGGAAGAGTCTCTTGAGTGACAGGTATCATTTAAACTATTTCCTCTGCTTCCAGACATCATTCTAGCACTTAAAGAGCTGGAGGGTTGAACAGAAATTCTTCTTGGAGTCCTTGAAGGTTTAGACTCCATTCTTAAGGTTTTCCCTGCTCCTGAGCTGGCACTGAACTGGGTGCATCCCGCTTGCAGCAACCACGCCACTGCCTTCCTCCTCGGAGTTCTAGGCCTGTGACTGAGGAAAAGAAGTCCGCAGCTAAGCCCAGTGGCGCCCGCCTCTCTCCCGGATCCCTGTCTTTTAAAATTTTAAATGTTTTGTCCCAGCAACCCTATTGCTCTGCCAAATTAATGAAAGTCTGCCAAGATATCTCCGTAAATATATTTATAAGGCTTTAAAAACAAATATAGAAATTAATCAAAATGGATCAACAACCTAAATATAAGTGCTAAAACCACAAATGTCTTAGAGAAAAATGTAGAGATAAATCTTCGTGACCTTGGATTTGGCAACTGATTCTTTGATATGATGCCAAAAGCATGAGCAACAAAAGAAAAAAAAACAGATAAACTGAACTTTATCAAAATTAAAAACTTTTGTACATCAAAGCATATTATGAAGAAAGTGAAAAAACAACCTACAGAATGAAAGAAAATATTTGCAAATCATATATCTGATAAGAGCTTAATAGGTAGAGTATATATAGAACTCCTAAAACTCAACAACAAAAAGATGACTCAAAAGTGGGCAAAGGACTTGCATAGACATTTCTACAAAGAAGATATATAAATGGTCAATAAATACATGAAAGGATGTCCAATATCCCCAGTTACTAGGGAAATGTGAATCAAAAAGCATAATAGGATACTACTTTATATCTCCTAGGATGGTCATAAAAATAATCATAAAGGAAAATAACAAGTGCTGAAAAGAATGTGGAGAAAGTGAAACTCCTACAGATTGCTGATTGGGACGCAAAATGGTACAGCCACTGTGGAAAACAGTTTAGTGTTTCCTCAAAAAACTAAACAAAGAATTTCCTACCATGTGATCTAGCAATTCTACTCCTAGGTATGCATCCTAGAGAAATAAAAACAGGGACCTGACCAGATACTTTTTTTTGTGCCAACATTCATTGCAGCATTATTTACAATAGCCAAAGGTGGGAACAACTTAAGTGTCCATCAGCAGATAAATGCATAAACAACATGTGGTGTACACACATAATGGAATATCATTTGGCCATAGAAAGAATGGAGTTCCGACAAGTGCAACAACATGGATGAACCTTGTAAACATTACCTTAACTGAAATAAGCCAAATATAAAATAACAAATATTATAAAATTCTACTTACTGAAATATCTAGGATAGATAAATTCACAGAGAGGGCAAGTAGATTAAATTTATGGGTTACCAGGGATTGGAATAAGGGAGGAATGGGGGAGTTATTGCTTAATGAATACAGAGTTAGTTTGGAGTGATGAAAAAGTTTTGGAAAAAGATAGTGGTTATGGTTGTACAACAGTATGAATGTAATTAATGCCACTTAATTTTACAGTTAAAATACCTAAAATGGCAAATTTATATTACATGTATTTGAACACAATAACAAAATAAAAAGGTTTTTAAAAAAAGATTTAATAGTGGGTACCTTGAAAAGTGATGGAGAAAGAATTTCTCTTTTCATTTGAAAAACTCCTGTACTGTTAGAACTTTTACTACACATACATGTGCTATTTTTTTAAAAGTCAGCAAGAGCATCTGTATGATGAAATTATGAATTGGTTTTATTTCCTTAGTTATGATTTCCTTCATTTAAAAAATCTGTATGCTGAAAAACATAATTTTCTAACAGTTTTTTGTTTCTAAAAGTGCAGACATCTTTTTATCTTTTGTGCAAATTTTGCTTGAGTAAAATGACCAGAATGAGGTCCTTGGTTACATGTATAAAACAAGTGACCACCCATCAATCTTAGGGAAGTCTGTAAGTCTCTGCTAATCTTCATTCAGATGTTCCATAGTGAAAGGTTAGAGTTCAGTTTAGTAATCAGGGTTTAATTTTTAGTAGGACTATACTCTTGCAGATTTAGAGGATATTTTTCTCCTAAATTTCAATATTTTTTTGCTTCCTGGAAGATGTGTGTTTGCATGTCTGTGTGTGCTGATCTAAATAGATGGGTCTGATCCATATGCACCTGCACATGCTCAGTTCTTGCGCTGGAGGAGATGGTGAAAAGGAACTGGGCTGGGCTTTTCATAGCACTTACTGGAGTGTTATGCTGATGCTATGTATGGCATTGGAGCAAACGAAATGCTCCAAACTCGAGGAAATGTACCATTGTTTACTGTGACTGGGCCACAGACTAGCAACAGCTTCAATGGGGAGGAACAAACCCCCTTCTGCCTCTGGTCTCAGATCCCAGGTCAGAGGGAACAGGTCAGGGGCATGCCTTTTGGTTGCAGTTAAGTTGGTCTGGCAACCTGCTTATCTGTCTTTATGGGTCATGGTTTAGCTTCTCAACTTCTTTTTTCAATGTCTTCTATTTTGCCCACCATGAGGATTTTTTTTATAATGGTGAAGCCCAGGAACTAATTCAGGAAAAGATCATTGTCCTCCCTTTCTGTGCACCTTTTCAGTCTCTCTCTCCCCATTCTCTTGATTTGGAAGCACAATGATCCACCTCTGAGGCTGGCAAAGACAGAATCTCTCTAGAGGACAGGGGGGAGGCAGAGCGGAACAGGCCAAGACCAAAATCCTGCTTGGGTCTGGGACAGAGAGGAGGCTGGGATGATCCCACACTAATGAACCTGGACTCCATGACACTAGCACAGCATATGGTGCGTCTGTCACAGCTCTTGATAAGCACAAGTGTCTTCTTGCCTCTTCTCCCTCTGGATTGGAAGCTCCTTGAGGCCAGAGACTTGTTCAGAGCAGTTTCTCTACGACCAAAGCAGGCAGGTACTGCCGTGGCAAGACGCACAGGCACTTAGACATTTGCTGTGTAAATACGTCACGTTTCAAACGAAAGTATCTCATGTAGTTGCAATGGCCATCAAATCAGATGATGCAAGGGGAAATGATAATTTTAAGGACCCACAAATACAGCACATTAATTTTCAAAAAACATTTTTTTGGAGAAGCAAAATGTCAGTAGGATATCACCTGAATTTTTTAATGATGTTAGAAATGCTTCTCCTGAACAAGAAATAAGAGCACGGGCACAAATAAAATTGATAATTACAAACACACTGGCTTCAAAATTTAGTGGTTCTTAGGATGCCTTGTACAGATTCTCAATTTCAACATATGTCATTTAAATAAATGACAAAAGATCAGGCCTTTTATGACTAAACATTTTATGACAATGATTATTTTAAGTCTTATCTTCTCATGACTCTCTTTTCATGCACGTTTGTTTTTATTGGACCACCAGCATCAAATTCCTGCAATTTTATAACCTTGTGACACCGTTGTCATTGCTTTTAGCACAGGCACTGCGACATCTGTTAGTAAAGAAACTAAAAGTATTCTCTTATGAGTCACCAAAATACAATTGCCAAAACCAATTAAACTAGTGCCAAATATGACAAGTCACCAGAAGACTTTTAGCAATTTACAATGTTTTTGCTGGGAAAAGGAAATAAAGAAAAGAGAGAGGAAAATTTGCATAACACTTTTTTTTCTGTTTTGCTCGTGAGCTTCAGAAATTATAATCACTGAAATTTAGTAATGGTGACTATATTTCTATTTCTTCTGGTGTTTTTCACACTATAGTCCAGTGATGATCATTAAGATTTTTGGTGGTTGGTCCTTTCCGTCTTCATACTACAAAATATTCCTGTTCTTCTTGAGCTGGAAGTGCTAACCAAAAATGAATGAACAAAGTATAGAATAAGCAATGGCTGGATTTTAGGTTCAATAATCAAGGTGTGGCCATAAATGTAACAGGCAATAAGGTAAACTAGCAGTGAAATTCTGCATATAACCAGCCTCGGAATAGGAAATTTGGCTCAAATAAAGGCTTGGGATAGAATTAGAGATTACTAACGGGGGAGGTATTTTGCCACCCTGACCTCAATATGTTCAAGAGTAGTAACTAATCGGCAGGACTTGTAGGAAATAAGACATCTTACTAAATGTAAGTTTTAAGAGAAGGAGTATAAATTTATCATAATGTGGAAGACAAAAGAATAAGTAGACTACTTGATTGACCTTGTGTCTTCCCACTTAGATCTTTGCAGACTCACCAAGTAGAGAAATGAGGTTGTTGTTTCAACAAAATTGAGGCTCCCATATTATTTTGTCTAAAATATTCTAACGATAGAGGAAAAGGTGTGCTTACTTAAACAATCAGTTACACTATCCACATTTCAAGTCCTAAATTCATACATGTGGCTAGTGGCTACCGCATTGGACAACATAGATACAGAAATTTCCATCACTGTAGAAATTTCTGTTGGACAGTGGTAATCAAGAGCATTTGGATCACTGAGAAGGGGATACAGTAGAGAAGGAAAAATCTGGGGGGATTTCATCCTTTAAGGGATGAGCAGAATGAGAGAAGCCTGAAGATTTGTGAACATACAGAAAGGTGGGAAAACCAGGAGTCCCAGAAGTCAAGGAAGGAAAGACATTCTAAAGACAGTAAGGAAACAAGAATGCCACAGATACAAGTGAGATGATGATTGAAAAGTACCTTTCACTGTAGAAATAAGATTATTGACGGTCTTAGAAACAGCGAGTTCAAAAGTGAGTGGCGGCTACTGAACTGGAGCTGATGACCATAGACAATCTTTATGTAAGTAAATGTGAGAGTAACGCTGTGTCTGGCACATGCTATGTGTTCAACAGCTAAATCTGAGGGCCCCTAACAAGGTGGCTCCTGCATTTCATTGCTTGCTGTGGACCTAGAGAGCTTACTGGTCTGAGAGTCCTCATGGAGCAAGCTCATGGTGAACAGCCACCAGCCCCACCCTGCCCCTCTGTGGCAGCTTAGCCACTGGGAGGCTCCAACTCACTAAATGTTCATATGTGGGTCTTGTAAACTGGAAGATTTTTGTTCTTTTTTCTTTTGGTAGCAATGAAATGAAAATAATTCAGCCGATTTTCTTCTTACTCAAAATGGAAAGAGATATGTCTCTGGTGGGAAGACAAAAAGTTGTCACATTTTGCTTATTTTCTCCTTGTCTTAAAGCAATAATTTTAGTGTTTTATTTAACATTACAAAATAAATACATTCTCATGCAAAGGGATTTAGAAAATTCATATGAACAAAAAGAAGAGATTAAAATTGTCCATTATATCCGTTTGTGTGTTTCAGCACCAAAAAAAAAAAAAAAGAAAGAAAGAAAGAAAGAAAAGAAAAAGAAAGCCTGGCTTAAACCATACAGACCATCATTTCCTGACATAACAGGAAGCCCAGGGCCAGGTGGGTTTCAGGACTGGTTTATTCAATGGCTCATTGATGTCATTAAAAATCCAGATTCATTTCATCTCTCTGATCTGCCATCTTCAGTGTGGTTTTATCATCAGCCTGTGATACGATGGTGTAATAGTAGCTCAAGGTGTCATATCAAGATATAACTACTTCAAAAGGGAAAAGAGACTTCCTCATCCCTTTTAAGAATGAGAACATTTCTTGTAAAAGCTTTGGACTCCTTCTCAAATCCTGTTGGCCAGAATTGGGTGACATGCCCACTCCTTATCCAATATTTACAAGGGAAATAGGATTCCTTTTTGAGCAATCAAAAAATTCCTTTGGAGCCATGGGGCATCTGCCCCGAGACACATGAATGAATGGACTTTAGGGAGATAGGGAACCAAAGCAGAAAGCTCTTCTAAAGGAAAACAGTGGGAACGGATACTGCGAAGGCAAGCAACAGTATTCACAGTTAATCATCATACGATTAACCTTTGTTAACATGTTGGTAAACATCACTTTTTTTCTTTGTGTGAGTGAGTGTGTGTGTGTTTGTGTGTGTAATACTGTATATAGTTTCTCATAATGTGGGTTTTTTTCTCTCAACAATACATTATGAATATCTTGCTATGCCATAAACAATGTTCTATAACATCATTTTAATGACTACAGACATTCTATTTTTATGGATATGCTATAATTTATTTACCAAAGAGGGATGAAAAGTAAATATTTCTAAGTCTGCTGGGAAACCTGCATTTTAATTCTATACACTGAAATGATATTATGAAGTTATGGTCTTGCTTGTTTGGAAGGTAAGTAATACATGAGGAAGGAACCTTGTATTGACATTTATTTTAATAACTAATGTTCCAAATTGAAACATGACTGTTGAAGCTGATGCTATTGGTCCACAGATCACATTTTAAATATCAAGGGTCTAGAGCAGTGGTGTCAAGTAGAATTTTCTGTGATGATGACAATGATGCTGACAATATTCTATAATCTGCACTGTCCAATATGGTAGCCACTAGCTGTGTGTAGCTATTGAGCACTTTGAAATGTGGCCAGTGGACCTGAGGGACTGGATAGTTCTTTTTTGTTATTATTTTAATTAATTCAAATTTAAATAGCCACAATGTGGCTAGTGACCACCATATCAAACAGCACAGACATTAGAGTGTTTCATAGTCAAAAACATTCTCCTTCTTACACATCAAAACCACAGTGAAACGTCCACCTCACACTTGTTAGATTATCAAAAAGACAAAGATAACAAGTGTCAGTGAGGATGTGGAGAAAAGGGAACCCTTGCATGCTGTTGATGGGAATGCATATGGGTACAGCCATTATGGAAAACAGTATGGAGATTCCCCCCCAAATTAAAAATAGAACCACCTTTTAATCCAGCAATCCCACTTCTGGGTATATATCCAAAGGGAATGAAATCAATATTTCGAAGGGATATCAACACTCCCATGTTCATTCAGCACTATTCACAATAGCCAAGATGTGGACTTGATCGAAGTGTCCATCAGTGGATGAATGGACAAAGAAATGTGATACATATACAATGAAATATTATTCAGCCTTTAAAAAGAAGGAAATCCTGACATTTGCAACACTATGGAGGAAACTGGAGGACATGATTGATGCTAAATGCAACAAGCCAGACACAGAAAGACAAATAACGCATGATCTCATTTATATGTGGAGTCTAAAACCATGGAACTCACAGAAGCAAAATAGAACGGTGGTTGCCAGGGGCTGGGGGGAAAGAGGGGAATGGGAGATGTTGGTCAAAGGATACAAAGTCTGAATTAGGCAAGATGAATAAGTTCTGAAGATCTAATGTACAGCAATATCAATATAATTAACAATACTATATATCATGCTTAAAATTTTCTAAGATGGTAAATGTTCTCACCACAAAAAAGGAAAAGAAAATGGTCAACATGGATGAAATACAGCTTAAAAAAAAAAAACTAAAGTAAAATGGTAACAATGTGAAGAGATAGATATATGTTCATTAGCTTGATTGTGGTGATTTTTCCCCCACAATTTATGTGTATATCAAAACATCAAGTTGTATACTTAAATATAAAAATAAAATAAAATCAGCTTAAAAAAAGACCTTATTGAAAATTTAAAAACATATTCTCCCTCATTCTGAAAGGTCTAAGTTTTTAAATGCCTCCAAAGGACTAGGGGAAAGAACAGAAGGGGCAGAGAGAGATGGAGATCTACTTGCATGTATTGCACATGAAAATACGCAACAAATCTCAAAGCAGCGATGCTGATTTACCTCTGCATGGGGGCTGGACATCACCACCTGTGCCAAGTGATCAAAGACACTTATTCCCATGAGCAGGGAGACTGTGCCGACAGCCGGTGACAAAAATGATCTTTCTCGTCAAATGAGGATGTTATAAAGTGCTGACCTGAATTGGGCTCGCCCCTTTGTTCTTCAGTGGGATAGAAGCCATTGAAAATGCATTTCCAGCTGAACCGAGGCTCATTACGCAGCGACCTTGCATAGGGACATTTTGTTCAGCAAAGTGGGCATGCCAGCCAGACCATAACTGTCCACCTACCTCTCCATGAAAGTCTTTTGAGCCCTTTTTGCTCCAGCTAAATCATGGCAGCAATTGAAGCTTAATTGCTTCAATTAAGAACTCTACCCACTGAATGAGGACCTGGCTCTGGGATCTACATTAGACTGCGATCTAAATACCATGTTGCATGATTTCACCCACACTGGAAACCGAAAACTTTGGTTGGTCCCATGCCTATTTTTGACCCCTTTTGGTTCTCTATTTGAATCGATTCTCCAAGAATTATACATACAATATTCTATTCGTAATTTATGATCTAAAAATCTAGGCCCTTGTAAGAAGGATTCCCTGGTGTCATTAACACCGTGAAGATTTTAAACCTGCCTTCAATTTACATCTTTAAAGTACCTCATGGCCAGCTAGACTCTCCCCAGGGCATCAGCCATTCATTGCCAAGAGCAAGGGGAGGCATCAGGATATAAAGTGATCGGCGTGATTCGCTGGAGGGTTGAAGGATGCGTTCCAGCTCTGCTGAGTGTGAACGCACAAGACATTCCACAGATGACCAGATGTCTGTGGGACCTACATTTTGAATTTGAAGCATTTGCTATAATTTCAATACTACTTTTACCCTAGAAGATGCCTTACAGTAACTTGAGCCCTAATTATGTGCCAGCTATTATTTCTAGGTGTGAGCAATGAACTCAGCAGACAAAACTCCCTGTTCTCACAGGCCTCTAATTACATACTCTTCGGAAATTAGAGAATCATGAAATATAACCCACATACATTCACCAATAAACTCTCATTTCAAAATGGGACAATTTGATTCCAATCTGGAACAACATCATCTCTCTGAAGACAATCTAACAATGCCAATATTTATTTTTGCCAAAGGAAAAATTAATGTTTCCTATGAGAACTGGAAAAATAAAAAGCTAACATTTATTGATCATTTTTATGTGCCAGGAGCTATACTAAGTAATGTTCTTATTTTAGCCTTATAACAATCCCATGAATTAGATGCTATATTATCCTCAGTTTACAGATGAGGAACAACAATATTGGGAAGATAATAAACCAATGAATTTATGGCTCCAACAGCGGGAGCCAAGCCCGAGGGACTGAGAGCACGGAGTCTCCCGCACGGTGCAGGGAAGACGACTCCTCGTGACCCTGGGGAGGTAAAGTGCACAGCGCCAGAGCTCTGTGCAGACGAGAAAGAGAGTCAATCAAAATGAAGGAGGAGCCTAATCGTCTTCGCTTGGGGAGAGGTTTTGGTTATCTTTTGATGGCCATTTTCAAGAAAGTAAACCACACTGATTTCCACTGACAGCCATTCTGTGGCAGGGTTTGGGCAGTGCAGCAGCTTCAGGATAAAGAGAGAGAAGGGGAAGAAAGAACCTCTCACTTGGTGGCCACAATGTTCCTGGAGTCCAGCCTACCTTTGGACTTCTCATTATGTAAGATAATAAATCTTCCCATTGCCTCATGCAGTATGAGTTGAGGTTTCGTATTGTTACTTGAGGCTCCAAAATCCTAACTGAGATAACGTCGCTGCCTTGGCGACGGCCAGCCATGCACCCTAGACAGGGGCCAGAGGGAGCCCAGGCAGGAAGTTCAGAAGAGCCTGGGGCATCAGGGAGGGTTGAGACGAGGCCAAGTCAAGGAGGACCACAGAGTTCCAACAGTCCAGGAGAGCAAACCACAGGTGGCCCGCGGAAGTCCAGGCACAGCAGCTAGAGGATCTTGGGCCAGACAACACTGCCCAGAGCAGGTGGCAGCAGCCAGAATCCCAGGGCAGCACCTAGCCTGAGGCTCCTCCCTCAGCCACAAGGCCAAGTCCACCCATTTCTACAGATCCAGGTACCCTCTTGGGAAGAGCAAGGTGAGGGAGAGGAAATAAGAAAGACCAAATTCCTCCCCCAACTCCCCCCGAAAGACTGTTTAAACAAGAAGAAACTCAAATACAAAAAATCGACAAATGTAAGTACCAATCACCTCACTCCCCTCCCTGCAACCCATTCTTTCCAGCTACCTAGCAAGGTGAGGGTTTACAGGGAAGATTAGATCCCTTTAGAAAATAAACAGGCTATACCTTTTTGTGTTCCTCTGAAATAGTCTATATATAAATTTAGGCCCTACAGTCTAAGGCCTAGGAGTCATAAGAGTGCAGGAGGATTGACAAACAAGCAATGTATCTCTAAAGCCCTGCTGGTTATCACTGTCCTATTCGGTCGAGGACGCAAACATCTGGCCCGAGTGCTTCCTCTTTCCCCTACTGGGACCCACAGCAGGGATCACCAGTCGATCATCACACTCCAGCCTTCTGAGCCCCCATGAGACCTCAGAAGCCTTCTCAATACATGCTCCATGAACCCACTACCAATTGACCAGAGTTGGGAAATAAATGGAAACTCTCTGCAAAGAGCAGTTGGATGAATGCCAGGAATCAAGACTCCTGCTTTCATTTAGAAGGTAGCACTCCTGCTCTGAGAGGGGCTCCGAGGCTCCTGCAGGCACCAGTGCTTCTCCAGTGCAGGGAGAAAGCATGTGTGACGCAGAACTGTGCTTAAGGGAACGTGGATTTTCATACTGACTCCTTTTATCCCAGCAACAAGCAGGCCTTTTATTCCTCTTTCCTCCCACCTTGTCCCCAGGCATCATAAAGCACACAGGCTCTCCTTCCAGGCTTTTCAACTGGTTCCAGAGCCATAAGTAACACCACTGTTTTTAAGACACCTTGCAGCAGCCAAAAGTTTAGCCTTCCTGGTGTGGGCTTTCCTTGACTTTCAGTGTGGTTGAACATCTGACAACCATTTGGTGGAATAAGTGAAAGGATTAGAACAAGAAACACAACCTTTTGTTGACTTTTCTGCTGATCCATTGGAAATTCAGTTAGGCCCACAAACGCATGCTGATTTTTACTTGAATATTAAAAGTGCAATTTCTGCAGAAGCCAGTTCCCATCTTGGAGGTCATAGACGGTGTCAACACAGGATTCCTACAGGGAGTCCTCTGTCACTCCTGTCTGTGCCCTGCCACATTTTAAAATTATTCCAGCATTCTTGAGAACCCCAGATGGATGGCCTCAGCCAGTGAGGTCATTTGTGCCCTGAGCTGTCACTGCTTGAGATCGCCAGGCTGGAGCCACCAGGCTGTGTGTCACGGCGTGGGAAGCCACCTCCCCAAGGAAGCAGTTGCAGGAACACCTTTCAGGGAGGCCCAGAGCCCTGACCTGACTACATCGTGGGCATCCGACAATGGCTTCCTCCACTGCGTTTCCAGTATGCCCCAACCCAAAGTGTCAGGTTCTTGAGCATCTTAATTCTGAAAATCTTTATATATCTCTTGGCCCTTCCATACTCTGAAAGCTACACACAAACCAGTACCAGCTCTGGGAGAACTTCCAGCCAAGCAGGGGTGTCCCCAGAGTAGAGGGGCAGTGTGTGGGATAGAGTCAAGGAAGTGGCTCTGGGGTCAGTCAGGCCTGCGTTTGAATCTTAGCTCAGTCACTTCTAGCTGTAACTGTCCCGACAGGTTTCTTCACCTTTCTGAGCCGCAGTGTCTACATCTCTAAGAATCAGCGCAGCAAAACCTGCTACTTGGGATTTTAGGATAACCGAGCAGAAACGGGATGAATCTCTTTTCATGGCTCTTTGCATCCCTCTTCCCCCAGCCTCAGCACATATACATACATAGGTCAGGGAATCTTCCAGAAAGAAAATCCCGCATCATTTCATCGTTATTCCTTTCTGGATGGGAATAGAGGGGTTGCTGTGGGGGCGAAGAGGAACTGTTTGCAGGAAACCAGGAGACAGAACTTCAACCTCTTCAGCCTGCCGGGGGTGTAGCTAACAGCCAACCTCCGCTTCTGAAGTCCCAGCTTCTGCAGGGCAGATGCTGCCTGGGCTGCTTGCATGCCGCCTGCACTGGGGTTGGGAGTCGGTGGGCGCCTCCCGGGCCGCAGCCCTAGCGTGCACAGCCCGGGAACCCGAAGCCCGGGTGCTATTGAGCTCTGTGCGAGGTTCTCCCACGTGCCTAGTAGCTAGCGACCTGGGAGCTAGCTGAACCGGTGACCTCCAGCAGCGGGACAGGCTGGGGTCTCATTCCCGCCGCTTCCACCTCCTCCAACCGGCAACGCCACGTGGCCGCTCAATGGCTACAGAGCCCCGGGCCGAGTGCCCCGGCTTCCAGGTCCTTCCCCAGCCGCAGAACACAGGAATGGCGGCGGGGGGCGGGCGGTGAGGGGGAGGGGACGCGGGCAAGGCCAACTTTAAACACATGCATATAATATTGGCTGACCTGTAGGTAGATTTTCAGAGCTGCCGTCCTCTTTAAAGAGTACAGACATTTAAAACCTTGGAAACGCACAGACTCAGCAAGCAGCAGGGCAGGTGGAGGGCAGCTGGGGGCACCCAAGTCCACGGGCGCGGTGCACGGGCCCTGGGCTCGCGGTGCGCAGTGCTCAGAGCTGGCAGGGAGCCCAGACGGGATGTGGGCCAGCCCCTCATTGTCCAGATGACAAAAGTAAGGCACGCCTGCTGAGTTAGTAGAGCAGTGAAGCCGGGGAGCTCCAGGAGCGCACAGCCCCGCGGAGGGACGCAGTAGGGACCCTGCAAAAGCGGACTCGCTGGGCGCGCAGCTCAAACTGGGAAGGAGAGGACGCCTCCATTCCGCTGCCGCATTCCATCCCCACCCACCAGTGGCTCAGACCTTAAGGACATTTGCTCAAGTTAGCAAGAAGCCAGGAGGTGGGCAGGTGCGGGTAAGCTCGGCTCTAGAGGGGCACTAGAGGAACATCTCCCGTCTCCACTGTCACGGCTTTCGCTTCATGGTGACAGGATGGCAGCCACAGCTCCACGAATCATATTCTCTTACACAGCCTCATGCAGAAAGCAAGGGTGTCAAAAAGGAAGCGTGCTGGCCCTGCATTTCTCTCTTTATTCCGGAAGCCCGCAAAGACCCCCCTCCCCATAGGTCTCAGCGGCCAGAAGAGCAGAGCCACATGCTCACCCTACACTGTTGCTGGCGCAGGGGACTACACTAGGATTGACATAGAAATATGATGACTCACTCCCTGGGGCCAGGCCCTGTCTCTTTGAACAAAATCATAGTTCTGATGGCAAAAAAGGAGGAACAGCTTCAGAAGCTATGGATGGGGTCTGCCATGAGAAAGGTCTTTACTTCAGGACTTCTGAAAGCTTTTATTTGTCTATGTGCACTGCTTATCTCAAGAGGTAGAGGTAGCATGCAGTTTCCCAAACTTATCTGGCCATAGAACCCCTCTGTCACCAAGCATCTTGTGAGATTTGTGTTCTATGGAACACACTTTGGGAAACACTGCCTAATGCATCCTCTCAGTATTTCCCTTCTTAACTTGTATGACATCACTTTAGGCCAGACAGAAACCTTTCTTCAGCCTTGAATAAACATAATTTTCACAAATTTCTGTCTTCTTGATGTTTTCTTTAAGTCATTCCCTGTCCAAGTCAAACCTGGAATCTGAATGACAATTTTTCTGTCTCTGCCAAAACCCTTGCATTTAGACATTTATCCTTAAATATTTTCAGTCCCTACAAAACTCTTCAAAGGTTTAAAAAAATAAAAAAGGCAAGATGAAGTCCTGAAACCTAAATTCCAGCAGCTCTTCTAAAATGTTTTAACAATTCCATCCACCCATGTGTACCATGTTCACTCTTAGAGTTGGTTCCACGTGTTTCTGTGTTTTCTCTCTAACTAATTAGATGTTTAAAGTTTCTTTCTTCTAGGTGCCTGAACATAGTGTGCACTCAAAAATAGTTCAAGTTCTGTAGCTCAGGCTTAGAGGAAAACTTTGGCTTGTACTGAGTTTGCAAAATGTTCTCATCCTCTTCACGATAATTATGAACTAACGTGTCTGCCCTTATGGGCAGCGCCCAGGAACCGTGAAGCCTCTGCCTTCACTGTTTCCGCTCTTACATTAAGCTGTGAGATAGGTATTCCTCTCATCTGTCATCCCCTATTCCACAAACGAGAATATTGAGTTTGGGGAGGCTAAGCCCAGGTCCATCCGACTCAAAAGCCTGTGATCCTCACACTGGCTCATTGTAAACATTATCTGCCCATTGCTGAGAGAAATTTGAGGTGAAATCTTTACTTCTAGGAAGTGAACCTGGCTGCACCAGCTCCCTTCATGAAGCTGTAACCACATGACTGGTAAAATTTGCTCATTGTTTTATAGAACTTCTATTTTTTTAAGTCTGGACTTGATACAAATTGCAAAAAGTGAGATCAAGCTCTCCCTGGTTGGATTTGGGGTGTGAGTGTGTGCGCGTGTATGAGGGGAGTGATGAAAAATCACATTTTTTCCCCTATTAAGTAAAATCAGCTTAAACTTTACATGAAGGTCAGTCTTGTCTGATGTTTGCAAAGCAAGAGAGCACTGTACCCACTTATTAAAAAATAAAAATATGTAAATGCAATATGTTTTGAACTTCTCCTATATGGGAGACATAGTGATGTGTGCTTTACAAATTTTTTTTCAAGTTCATGAAATCGTCTTGAAAAGTGGGTCTTATTGCTCCAATTTAATAAATCAAGAAACTAAGGTTTCAAGAACTTAATGAAGCAAAATGAAGTCACAAAGCTAGATTTGGCAGCAAATATGGAGTCTCAACTCCATATTTGGAAACACAAGATGATTCTAGGCAGAAGAGTCTTGGCCTAGGTTTGAATTGCCACAGTAGTTAAAGCCACTGCCTTCTTCTGCCCAGCCTGGTGTCCTTCTTGAGGCACTGGCCAACAAGTTAGGAAGGGACAAGACAAGAGGTTTGGACAGTGATGCTGTAGTCCCTTCCCCTTGAGTGCAAGACTGAGCAGGATCAGCCTGGCTTGCAACATTTCTGTACATTCAGGCTGAGACTCCAGGAGTCTTGAAGGCATCACTTGAGTGCCTGGTTGCCCATCTGCAGAGAAGGGTGGTCATTGCTGCTTGCCCAATCAGCTGAATTAACGAGGCCCATAAATCATTGTGCTCTCCTTTGAGAAAGGTGCCATTCCGCCCAGAGCATTGCTTGATTATTACTCTTCTTGCTTTTACTATACAGCTTGTATTATTAAAATATGGTCTGAAATGTCAACTTGAATTGGAAGATCCCTGTCCATGGAGCATTTAAAATGCCCATTGTCTCAATTTCTGGAGGAGCTTTGTCTGTGCCACAAAATCTCTTAAAAAAAAAAAAAAACCCAGAAAGTAATTCAACTTGATGTGGTGAAGTAAAAGAGAATGTCTCTTTCATATGGCCATGCTTAGGGTGGGCTGCTTTAAAGATGTTTCAAGGGATTTTCTTTCTTTCTTTCTTTTTTTGCTTCCTCCCAAACTACCTTCTTTGTTTAGGGATCCCTGTTTGCCCTCTTGCCTTTTCTACGGTGTCAGTTATTGCTTTGCCAGAGACTAACTGAATGTGAGGACACAAAGGGACAATGAGACTTGTTACCCGAGGCAAGGAGCCACCTGCACACATTTAGAGAGGCTCCTTCTCATGTGTCTTGCCAGTTTGTACCAAAGGGCCACCACAGCTGCCTTACTCAGAGTGAATGAGGGAGGGGTCAGTGCTAAGCGCTCCCAAGCCCAGGAGCTCTGGGGAAGCCAGGGGAAAGGCCCTCAATTGTTACTATCATCGTTATTATTAACTCTGTCCTTTTCTCTACAAAGAAATAGCAGGGCAGTTGATCTAACCTGATTCACATGAAGCGCATCTGATTATAACATATTTTCAAGTGCCTGAAAAAGCCAGTAGTGTCACTTAGGCCAAAAGACCAGGGCAGAGGTGTTAAGGACCTTCCCAGTCATTATGCGCCACCTTCACTGCTATTACCTCAGAGTCAAAACACTGTGGGCAATTCAAGATGTTCTGTTCCCAGCAGGAAACATTCACTAAGGTGAATGCAGACCCTTCTGTTTTTCAGCCAAACAATTGGCTTTGTTTTGCCCTTTCCCTCCTTATTTTCTGTCCTCTCAACTCCTTCCTGAATTCTACGGAAATGAAAGTTTGGAAATATTAGGCAGAAAGCACTGCACAAAGGCCACATGCTAAATATTTTCCTAACTGCCTTTCAAAGGCAAAATGTGAAGGAAAAGACAGCACGAAAAGTCTCAACATGATGAAAGACTCATCGAGGCAGCGACGAGCCACCGAAAGTTACGTAATTGAGAGTATGAAGAAACTAAATGCTGATTGTTGACATGGAATACCGATGAATTATCTATGCAAGAAACTGAGTTGCGTCTAAATGAGAGGAAAGACACAGAGACAGTCTGTACAGTGTGCTCGCTTCAGGTTTTGCCAAGCATGAAACACACCTGCAAGGTCAAGTTGGGGGGTGATTGTGCGATGAGTAGGGGCAGGTGGTCCGAGCGGAGTAAGGCCTGCGGCTCTCAGCATCGGTCGCTGCGGAAGAGGGGCATGCTCACACAGGCCCGCTGGGCCCGGTCCAAGGTGCTTAGTTACTAAATTACCAAAAGGATTTCTAATCAATGAGATCAGCCATAGTGCCACCCCGAAGATGGGGTATCAGCGGCCCCATTACAGCTTTCATGTGGAAACTAAGCTGCTTCCCAAATGACTGGCATCTAGGATGAAGCAGTGACCAGAGCCATTGTGGTGTCTGGCTCGTAGTAAGCATTGAATACTTGTTGAACAAATGAACAAATGACCAAAGCTCAACCATGACCTACGCTTAAGATTTAGTTATGCTGATTGCTCCACAGGGTATCTTAGAAATTGTAGTTTTCCTTGTTCTGTTGCCTGGGCTAGAGTAAGTGCTGTGGCGTCAGCCTAGCTCACAGCAACCTCAAACTCCTGGGCTCAGGCGATCCTCCTGCCTCAGCCTTCTGAGTAGCTGGGACTACAGGCATGCGCCACCATGCCCAGCTAATTTTTTCTATATATTTTTAGTTGGCCAATTAATTTCTTTCTATTTTTTAGTAGAGACGGGGTCTCACTCTTGCTCAGGCTGGTTTCGAACTCCCGACCTTGAGCGATCCTCCCGCCTCGGCCTCCCAGAGTGCTAGGATGACAGGCGTGAGCCACTGCACCTGGCCTTCCTTCATCATTCTGTAAGCTGTAATATAGCTGCTAAATGCTAAGTGACCCAAAACAAAGGAGGGAGGAAGGAAGGAAGAGAATTTCCTTCAAAGGCGTGGAACAAAATATTGTGTTTAATTCCTCAGTCTAGGGAAGGGGGAGGAGACCCTGCCCAGGCAGTCGCCCCGGTGAGCTGGGCCAGGACGGCCTGGACGCTCTCGTACTCATCCCCAGGCTGGGGCACAGCCTACGGGAGCCAAGTTTGAAGACCCCGGCACAGACCCAGGCAGAAGCCAGAAAATAAAGGGGCATGGAAGTGGAGGGGTGGGGTATAGTCTGAGTGAAATTGAGGATCTGAGCAGAGGGATGGGCAAAATCAAGTTCTCAGGACAGGCATACTGCGGATTTCAAAAACAGTTTTACAAATACTTGTTTTTTTCTCCCTGACCCTATTTTCTTCCAACATTTTATTATAAAAGTTTTCAAATATACAGAGAAGTTGAAAAATTGTACAGTTAATGCTCATGATTTTTGTTGTTATTTATATTGAGGTGAGGGATGACTAATTGTCCCACGATATATGTTCTCCCCATTTTCCATAGTAATAGAATTTTAAAATATGTCTATGGAAATTTAGTATGAAGACTACATTTCCCAGGCCCCTTTGCAGCTAGGTGCAGCCATGTGGCTAAGTTCTAGCCAATAAAATGTAAGAGGAAGTATCATGTGACAGCTGCCTGGCCCCTTCTCAAAGAGGCAGCGTGCCAGGGCCTATGCCCAGTTTGTCTTCTTTTTCATCTCTCCCTCCACTCTGCTGCCTGGAACACAGATGTTGCCATGCTGGATTATGAAGATGAGGACCAGCCTGGGGATAACCTTGTGGAACTGTGAGCTAGAGGAAGTCTGGGGCCCTGAGGACTCTGTAGAGCAGAGCCACCACAGCAGTCCTGGACTGCTCACCCCTGAACTAAATTTACATGGGAGGACAATAAGCATCTTTCTCATTTTAAGCTTCTTTCTTGTGTAAGCTATGGGAGCCAGGTGTGAAGACCCAGGCACAGACTTGGTTATTTTGGGCTCTGTCACTTGCCTCTAAGCCTAATTCTAACCAATGCAACAAGACTTATAAACCAAACAATACAGAAGATCTTATAATGAAGAGCAACTAGCAAACCCTGATGCCTCCCAGGCCCAGCTGAGCTCCCCAGAGGCAAACACTTTTAACTCTTTTAAGTGGTTATTTCCACATCTCTAAATAATACACTTCTATTCTTATTTCTCCACTTACCCATTTTAGACGCCGTCTATCGACTTCAGCTCACTGGAGCCTCTCCTATGCCTCTCCTTAATTCTTCCTGCCAATAAAGGTACAGTCATATTTTGGTGTCTCTGTTATTTCTGTTTGTAAATGTAGTATTATTTACACCATTATTTATTTTTCCATCAACTAAAGATGTAATCTCTTGTATCCCTGCTTTGGAAGATAAGGTCATCAGCCCACCTAGCTTCGTTTTTACTTTTGCATGGTCAATGTTGGTGGTATTTGCAAGCTTTGACTGACAGCCTCACTCTACAGTGAGTAGAGGAGACCCTGAAATGCCAGAATGTGGGAGGCTTTGCTTTGTGGCACCAAATCCCACTTTCCATGCCCTGATTTGTCTGTGGCCCTATACCCTCAATCCAGAGTGCATACAGTATATTGTAATTGTGTGTTTACATGTCTACCATATCCAGGCCCTTCAGTCTTAGCAACACACAAGTGTCTGGCACATGGAGCTAGAATGAGCTACCAAAGTTTTTTGAGGGACAAGACCGAAGCAGAACCCAGGTAACTTACTTCATATCCATTGCTCCTGGAAATGTCTTGATAATTCAGTGCTTGAGGACCAATCTGGTAGGCCCACATTCTCCTGTACCACAATAAGCTGTATTGCTTCTTGGCAGATAAAAGCTGAGTTTGCATAGACATATTTGACATGTTTCTCTTCCTCCAGGTCCTGGAGGCTCTAACAACCCTGGTATCCACCCTGTTAACACCATCCATATCTGAGCTGAAGGACCATGGCTTTTCTTTTCTTTTCTTTCTTTTCCTCTCAGATGCAGCTCCCATCAAGGACCATGGCTTTGCAGAGTTAAATTCAAGCTGAGAGCACAGAATGCCCAGCATGAATAACCTGTTAGTGGACCATGGAGGGAAGCTGTTGCAATCATAAGATATGCTCCAAACATGCTACTGGGTCAATGTATGTTTTTTTTTTTTTAAGATTATATAAAATCTTTTTTTTTTTAAGAGAGAAAAAATAAGAGAAGCAAATAAGAATGCAGGAACACGTGTTCAGATGCATTTGGCTGAGAAGACTGACAGCCTGTCATGCATATTCTTGGAAGAAAAATCCCAAACCATGATAACTATAAGAATCATGTTTATAAGGAACTATTTTAGCTTGGGGCTATCAGGTCAAGGATGGAGATGAAAACTATAAAAAAATTTTTTTAATGCACTGATGTGCTTTCCTGTGATTATTCCACGGCAGTTCAAGTCTGTCTGACTTTAGATTGCAGTTTTCAACAGCTAAATTGGAGGTGTCAGGATTGTAAATTTGGAGATCTTGAAAGGTAATTGCATCTGTCCTTCTCCACCAAGGCAATGTCACATCTAAACCACTTCAGAAAGTCCTGAGTCCAGTGGTCCCTCTTGTTGACACCATTACATTGAAACCACAGGCAATAGAGGTCAGAGAAAAGAACTCATATTAGAAAAGAGAAACATGGGTGGAAGGTCAGTGAAATGTTCTCATAATGGATGAGCAAATGATTCATGTAGCAGAGAAAAATCCCAGAGAGAACCAGGTTGTCCTAGAAAAAACAGTGAGGTGATGATGTGCCAGTCCCCAGATCATGATTTCTTCTATAATCCCACACGCTCAGTGTGCCCACCATACTGCAGCCACCTGCACAAATGTCCCAGTGACCCACAGCTCTCGGTCTTTGCTGGCTTCCTATCACAGTGCCCTCTCTACCATCCAGCCTGAAGAGTCCCCTTTGGTCACTGGCTTAGTCCACTCCCGACCCCTGCCCATCAGTTGTCATTCCTACCTTCTCAGTACCTTATTTGGTCCAAACTGTGTTCATCTGTTGTGTGGACCACTATTTTTGCTGTCCCTAGACTGCTTTGTTGTCCCTCCAAGATTTTCTCTTTCTTCCTTTAATAATATAATAGAATTCCCACATTGCCACTGGTCATATGACAGCTTAGCATTAAGACTGCATTTCCTAGTCTCCTTTGCCAGCTGTGGTCGTGTACTAAGTTATGGTAGGAATAGGTATCATTTCCAGTCCATGTCCTTAAAGGGATGGCTGGAATGTGAAGCCACAATTCATGTCACGAAGCCAAGTGGATCAGAGGCGCACCCTGGGGAGGTAGAGGAATAAGGTGGAGAGGACGTGGCTCCCTGACAACACAACATCAGGCCACTACTGCAGCCCTGGATCACCTACTCCATCCCAGAGTGGGGGAGAAATAAGTTTCTACCTTTCATCCACCACATTTGAGTCTCGGTGCTATGGCAGCCTGTCCTGTATCTGAACGCAGCACTACTCCATGTTATTTTCTACTGTGTTTATCACCTGCTCCAAATGCCAAAGCTCTGCTCCCACCCCCCCTAGCACCCCACCGAACCCCTCCTCCTTTAGCCTCAATGAAGTCCTGGCTTTCCCTGTGTTCATTTCCCTTTTGTGCCCTGCAGTGGGAGTGCGCAGTACTAGAGGAGTGGGTAGTACTTGGTCAGGCTGGTAGCTCTTTGTTAAAGGCACCAAAAGGCATTTAGGGGCTTGTAAGGGAAAAATAACTCCCAGTAGGTTCTTCGTTGGAACGAACCCCTGTTACAAAAGACAGATTAACAAGAGAAAAACACACAGAAGTTTATTAACATGTGTATTTCATACGTACATGGGAGACACCCAGAGAATGAGTAGTTCTCAGAGAGGTGGCTTTGAATTTTAGCTTATATGTCAACAAGGAACAGTTTTTTAGAGAAGTGACAAGACAAAAGAGAAGGATTTAAGTCTGTATGGGCAACTTGTGGGAAGGCAAATAAATGGCAGGTCAATACTAGTTAGTAAAGCTTGTTAACACAGGGTCTTCGGTGGTTAACCTTCATTCTCCCAGGCAGGAATACCTTTTGTCTTTGTAAATCTACGTCTGGCCTATAGGCAAGTAGAGAGGGCAGAGGGCTTTCCTGCATCTGCTTCTTCTTAATTGTCTTCAGCTCAATAGTGCTTCGTATTTTGGGGTGGCATATTCTGGCCTCCCACAAGCTCATAGAAGGTATTCAGTAAATGCTTGTCGAGTGAACACATGACCAATAGAAAGTTCTACCACTAAGTGCAAAGAAACTAGTAAATAGAAATTTTCTCCCTCAAATTCTTTAAAATAATTATCATCATCATCAACTACTACTCATTTAATCATATGCAAAATACTGTATTGGTAAGCAATTTGAAAACGTTGTCTTTTAATCCCACAAGAAGTGCATGAGCTATTTATTATTATTGTTATTATTATTGTTATACCTGTTTTACAGATGAGGAAACTGGGCTCAGGGAAGCTAAGGAACTTGTCTAAGGCAAGTGAAGTGGCAGAGCTATGTCAGTCTGGCTACAATGCCATCTGCGTCCTTAACCCTTGTGCCTACTGTGGTTTAAGGCAAAAGCAGGTAAGTGACGAGCAAGCTGTTGTAGCTCTTGCTGCGTGTCCTTGCAGCACTGACACGTCTCGCCAGAGCATGAGCGCATGAGAAAACCCGTGCGGCCTGCCGGGACCCCACCTGCCATCTGAGAACAAGTAACCCAGGTATCCAGATTTCTGGATATTTATATTGCTAGAAACACTTCATGCATCTTTTAAATTATTTTTTAAAGCACAATAACTTACACTGTGTAGCACTTTGGGGTGAATAAATGCTCTTACAAACATTAGCCCACTCACAAAACCATCGGGTAAGGTAGCGTTTCTCTTCCCACTCTCCAGAGAAGGACACCGAGACCCAGAAAGATTGTAGCTGTCTTGCGAGATGGAAGAATAGGGACTCGAACACGGGATTTTTATTTCCTTCATATCTCATGCTCTTCCTAGTTAGCATGTTACATTTCTTTGTCCCTCACCCACCCCCTGCCCCAAAGCAAGCTGTGGAGAAATTATAACAGATTAGCCTTTACAGAGTGAAAACCAAATAATGCTAGGTTTTAAAATATTATTTTGAAATGTTTTCTTAAAGGCATCTAGTCCTGTTAGCTAAGAAACCTATAAAAAAAGAAACCACAAGAGTTTAGTGGTTTGAATTCAGTTGAGGCTGGGAAAAATGCCATCGATGGCTTTCACTTAGATGGCCAAGCTGCCTACATTTTTCTAGCAACTTCGAGAGTTGGCCAGCATCCACATCTGAGAAGCCATGTTGGGTCCTGAGAGAGCTACTGCTGGCCCATCTCAGCAGAGAGAAGGACTACGACGGGCCCAGAGCACAGTTGGCTGAGATCAAGGTAGCGGAAGCTGGCAGAGCAGGCGGGCTGTGTGTTGTGAAGCCAGAGGGACCTGGGCTGGGCACCCACAGGATACTGGTTTTCACGGGTGCCAAACACACACCCGACACCCTGCCCTTTATTCCTCTCTATTCAAATCGGTTGGATCCAGAGCCCACTCACCTGGACGTCGAACTTTTTAGATGAAAATTTACCAGATACGAGCAGGGAGTTTTGTACTGGGTATTTTTTTTTTCCCGGACTATGTGTTCTAGGGGGTGGGGGAAGGAGGAAGATGACAAGGCTGCAAGCAAAGAGATTTTATGGCCATCCACCTGCTGGAGTACTGAAGCAAAGGCCGTTACTGAGAATTACGGAGACGTGCGGGGCAATCGCAGAGCCTGAGAGGATGTGTACACCCAAACGGTGTTCCCAGCTGCCCCACTGGGCGGGAGGGGAAATTGGAGTGCGCGCTGCAGAGGGGAGGTGCTAAGAGGTGTCCAGGGCTGCTTTTGTGAGCAGCTGCTCAGCCTTGGCTGGCCTGTTCCCTGGGCTGACTGGGCCACAGGCCTAGGAAACCGGGCCTAGTCCAACCTCGGCTGCCAAACAGCCCTCATAAAACGACAGACTCCTTTCAAAAAGTAATAAAAGGAGCTAGGCCCAGAACACCAGACCAGGGCAGGACATGGGGTGAAGATGTGAGAGAGAGGGAGGGCTGGGGGGAAACAGCGCCGGGAGCATGTGTGCGTCTGTGTGTGCGCATGTGTGTGTTAGGGTGGGAGAGTGTGTGTTATTCTGGTGGGGGAAATGCCAGGTGGGGTGATAGGCCCTGGGGAATGGTGGACGATAATTCCACTCTCACCTCACCTCATTGTGGCCTAATGTCCAGTTGAGGCCCATGGGCCACTGCAAAGTGCCACCTCCACCCAGCCCCTCCTCCCCTGCATTCCTGGCCTCAAACGCCCCAGGGATTGCTCAGCCCTCTGTCCCTGCTTGCAAGCTGCATCAGCCACCTCTTGTTTCCCCAGCCCTGTCGGAGAAGGTTGGGACACTCTAGACAGTCTTTTGGGCACCTTCCAAAACCATGCATGTAAAATGAAAGAGGGCTTGTAAAAGAGACCTTTAAAAATGAGGGCTCCCTCGCCTTCCCTGAATAGGAACAGGCTAAAGCTCCTCTGCAGCTTACTTCTGTTTCTGTCTTTGGAGAGATGTTTTTCCCCCAGCTGTCTGTCGGCGGGGAGGAGTTTGGAAAGCCTTCAGGATAAGCAACAGTGAGAACACTGCATTCACCCGCAGGAGGCCACCCACGGAGACTGCAGGGAACACACACACACACACACACACACACACATGCATGCAAACAAAAAGAAATCTCCATTCAGTCCATCTCTCAACATGAAGCAAACCCATGGCAAACAATGCAAAATCTCGGCTTTGCTGGCGGTGGCCATGGGGTCTTTAGATGGGTATTAAAGCAATTGGTAGACATTAACCCTTTGTGTTCTGCCTGTTAGTTTATTCTCCACATAAGAATGGAGAAACTTAGTTTTAAGAAAATCTCAAAAGCAAACAAAGTGATGGTTGAGAGAGTATGTAATTAAGAGACAGAAGCAGGACATGAAATGGAGTATTTGAAGAATAATAAAATAAAGTTAAAATAACCTTTAAATGTTGAGGATCAAAATATTGACTATTCAATATTAATCCCAAGTTTAATGAAAGTATAAGACAGTACAGGGCGATACACTCAAATGCAGGTGTGGAACTATCTAGCTGGGGCTTCTCAAGCTTGAATATGCGCACAACCCTCCCTGGGTCTGGTATCAGTGCAGATTCTGATCCCGGAGTCTGGAGTTGCGGGGCATTGCTAACGAGCGTCCAAGTGACAGGGATGTGAAACTAGCAAGGTATAAGTGAATTTTTTCTTCTTTATACATTTTGGTATCTTACAATCTTCCACAATGACCATATTACTACTTTGGTAATCATGAAAATATTTTCCTTTTGAAGATAAGGGATTTGTCAATGAAGTCCCCACCCCACCTGACCAGTGTCCTGAGCATTGGAGGAGGAGATTGATCAACAGGAAGGTGATTCAGAGCTTTGATTTTCAGCCTAGAATGGGGGTCGACAGGGAATCCCCTGGAAGATTTACAAAGCATTTGCCCCGTGGGGACTTGTGGGAATCTGAGGGAGAGGAGGGCAGTGTAACTGGAGAGCTCCCTGGACCACACACCGTGCCAGTTGCCTGGGCGAGCACCACTACTGCAGACTTTCCACTTTGCTGTCCTGTGTCACATACTCTCCGCCCATTCGGATCTAGGCCTACTCTGGGGCTGGGGCTGGCCTGGCCTGAGTGCAAGGTAAAAAATATGCTCTATTTCACCTTTTCAGCCAGGAAAACCCAATGTTTAATAGGCTTATCTGAAGTAAAAAGGGCCATTCGCCGTTCAGACTTAGTATTTGAGCCAAAGAAACCATCCCACAACTCACCTGTAGACGGAGAAGCGGAGCGTGAAGAACGGGTGAGTTGGCACTGTCTTAAAGAAACATGCAGGCAGAGGCAAGTGACCAGACAGTCTCTCAGCCGTGGCTCTTGAGGTTTACAAAGCAGGTCAGTGGCACCAAGAATCCGACAGTTATAAACGCCAGATAAACTGGCATCCTGGTGGGTCCTTCTGTCAGTGGGATAAGAGCATCATCACATCAAAAATGTTCCTGTTCTATGGCAATGTGTCATTCAGAACGCTGTCAGAGAAAAAGCCATGTAAACCTAACCATCAGTAATATACACTTTCACATCTTTGTGCTGTCTAGCATCCAGGACATGGAAAATGAGATGGGCTGGTTTGTAAGCTGTATCCTCTGTGCGCTATTGGATTAGGACGCTTTCAATTTGAACTGGCATAAGCAGAAAGTGGAAAGTATTGTTTTACATAACTGAAAAGCCTACCTTCAGGCACTGCTGGATCCGAGCACCCGAATGATGTCATCGTCCTCATTCTTTCCATCTCTCTATTCAGCTTTCCTTCGTGTTGGCTCTTTTATTAGGCAGCTTCATGATTGGGAGCCAGGGGCTGGGAGGTCCAGGCTTATTCTCCATCCTCTTTGAAACTCCAGAGAAAAAAAGAGAGTCCCTGTCACAACTATTCAAACAAACATCCCTGAGTTGAGTCTTATTAACTGGAGTTGGATCACATACTGGAATCTGGACCAGTGACTGTGACATGGAAGACCATTTGTCCAGCCTGGCTCAAGTGTCCACCCCTAAACCAACCACTAAGGACATGGAGAATCCATCCTCTGATTGGCCAGGCCTGGGTCAGAAGTCCATCATGAACAAATCACTGAGGGTATGGAGAGTTCATCCTCTGATTGGCCAGGCCAGGGTCAAGTGTCTACCTTAAACCAATCAGTGAGACCATGAGGAGTCCATGCTATGATTGGCTGGACTTAAGTCAGGGGCCCTGCCCTGACATGAATGTAGTCAAGAGATTTATTAGCAGAAAAGGGAAAATTCTAGAAAAATATGATTCCGTTATTTGAAAAAGAGCAGCAAAGCCTAGCCAGGAAAAAGAATAAATGTCCAATTCAGTGTATAATTATCATCAGAATCATATTCACAAGTGGTCTTTTTAGAACTTCACAGTTAAGGTCGATTAGCTGGGCCTGTGAGTCCCAACATTTTGTCTTGGTTCACATGGAGAAGTGTCACGTGTGGGCAGCCTGGGGGCAGATCGGAGGGACTTGGCATTGCAGCAGAGGCTGTCTTCAGGGCTGCTATAACAGTGCATCATAGACCAGGCAGCTTATAAACAACAGAGATTTATTTCTCACAGTTCTGGAGGCTGGGAAGTGCAAGATCAAGGCACCAGCAGATGTGGTATCTGGTGAGGGCCAGCTTCCTGCTTCATAGACCCTGGTTTTCTCATCATAACCTCATGTTACAGTGTGAGGCAGGCAGTTCTGTTGGGCCTCTGTTCCAAGGGCACTAATTCCATTCATGAGAGTTCTCCCAAAGGCCCCACCTCCTAATACCATCACATTGGGGGTTAGGATTTCAACATATGAATTTGTTGGGGGGCGGGCAACAAACATTCAGTCTCTAGCAGGCTGCTCAAAGATTAATTGGCAGGGGCTCCAGACATTTCAAGGGCTGAGAGAGAAATAACTTGTACTGGGGTCAACTCTTGCAAAGCTCTGTGTCAGGGCATGACGCTGGTGCTTAAGACCAGATATGGTCATTTAATAAACATTTTTTCAATGCAGCACAGTTCAAAGTTTATTGTGACATGTATCCTAATACCTTCCCCTCCTTACCACACCCTACCTTATCTCCAAAAAGGCAATCATTTACTGAGCAGTTATTTACTGAGCACATGCTGTGTGCCAGACACTATCTTAGGTGCTGGGAATACACCAGTGAATCAAACAGACAAAAATCTTTGCCTGGCAGGATTTCTTTTGAAATGTGGGTGGATAGAGACAGACAATATGCAACGTACATAATAAATCAGTAAGTGACAAACTGCATTGGAAGGTGGTAAGTGTTAGAGAAAAAAAAAGTAGAGCAAGGCAAAGAGGCTATTTCAAGAAGAATTCAACAAATGCTTCTGCATTCGGTAGTTTCAGAGATACTCCTTGTCTACAAATTTCAGGCTATTCCAGAATGGTTCACCTCTCCTGTGAACATATTTGGGGCACAAAAAGACAAAAAAAAAAAAAAAGAAAGAAAGAAAGAAAGAAAGAAAGAAAGAAAGAAAGAAAGAAAGAAAAAGAAAAAGAATGGTTCACCGTATTTTACAAAGAGTTTCAGTGCCCACCTTTGGGTGTCAAAGCACACCTGGAAACTCTGACCCTGAGTCTATAATGACAAGGAAGGTTAAGGCTTTTGTGCAGGAATAGGTCATTACAAATGCAACACAGAAATGCCCACATGTTTGCAGACCTTTAGACCTGGAAAGGACTGTTGAGGTTGGAATCCACTCCCCTGTGTCGCCGACCAGGGCTCCTGCTGCTGCAGCAGTAGCGCCAGGCTAACCTCTGACTCAGAGTCTTGCAAGAGAGGACACAGGTCTCAGCTGGGACCTGTATTAGTTATCTGTCACTGCATAATAAATTATTCCAAAATGGCGTGGCTTAAAACAATGACATGTTTTTAATTCACAGTTCCTGTGGGTCAGGAATCTGGGCATGCAGAGTCACTCATAGGCTGCAATCAAGCTGTGGGCTCCGGGTTCCCCATGAGGCTGTCAGAGAGACTCGCCTGGGGCAGGATCCACTTCCGAAGTTTGCCCAGCGTCTTGCTGGCTGTCGGCTGGAGGCCGCCCTCAGTCGCTTGCCGCATGGGCGTCTCTAGCGTGGCAATCTGCTTCATCAAAGGCGAGAGAGAGAGAGAGAGAGAGAGAGAGAGAGAGAGAGAGAGAGGCAAGATGGAAGTCACAGTCTTCTGTAACCCAATCGCAGAAGAAAGTCACTAGATCCAGCCTGTACCCAGGGCAAGGCTTACATCGGGTGCATCTACCTGAAGGTGGGAACTGTGGGCTATCCTCAAAGTCAGCTACCGCGGGGCCTGGACGCTGTGTTCAGGATGGCTCTGAGTCATATTTCCTTGGTTCTTTAGGCTCCATTTGGTACTAAGAGATAACACATCCTGTCCCCACAAGCTTTTCTTTGATTCTGAACGCGAGGGCACTCTTCGTTCTCACCCTGCCCTCTGCCCTCCCAGGTTTCTCTTCTCTAAGTGAAGCTCACCGGAGGAGGCACCCGTCACCCACCCTCCTGAGGAAGTTGATTGCACCTTAGCCGGGACCACAGGGCCAAACCACTACCACTTACTCAGCTGGCTGTAATTCCATTTGAAATCTTCTGGTGCCAGCCAGACTCAACACCCCCCAAACCCTCTTAGACATTGGGGATGGGGAGTTCTCACCACAGGGAATTTGGGACAGCAAGCATTTATCAAACCAAGAAGTAAGGCCTCGACAGGGAGGATGGGTGGGAGCAGTCAGCATTGGCTGCTACTGGGCATTTGCTGAGAAAGGATGGTTTCTCAGGATCTCTAAGATAAAGTGACGACGGATGATTAAAAAATTAAAGGAAATTCTAACAGCCTTGCTCCAGCCCTGTCTATACCACTCAGATTGCAACACAAAGAAGATACAATTGAGCTTTCCTTCTGAGATCCAAACAGGGCAACGCCACAATTAATGGGGCACATATTTGGGGGACGGCTGTGGTCTGGGTCATACTCCATTCCTAAGGGGACCGAGAGAAACATTGCACAGCGTGTCTGTGACCTGTAAATGAACACGACTCTGAACACATCCAAATGCAAAGTGACATGTGCTAACACGGACCTCCTTTGCCCCTCTGCTTCAGTCCATTTTGCGTGTTTTATTATGTATTTTCCTTACATTTTATCATATATTCTCCTTTTTGTTTTGACATCCACCCATAGTGGCCATTTTGAAACTTTGCTAAACATCTGAGTCACTCATGTCTTCTCTTTTTCTTTCTTCTTATTTCCCCTGTGATGCCAGCCCTCTTGTAACCTTGAATGCCCTTTGTAAACTCAGCTGGCTTTTCCAAAGCAGTTTTAAAACTCATCAGGAGATAGGCAGTGGCTACGACACATTCACCACAGCCCTGCCTGCTTCTCTCCAAACTTAATCCTCACGAGGCGAGGTGTCCTGGGCATTGTGCAGCCGCCACCATGAGATTAGTATCTGTCTGGCCTTGTCAGCAGGATGTCATAGAAATGTCCTACTGCTCTTCCTCTCGGGGTACCCGTGTTTCTTAAAAATGATTTCTCCTCTTATCCTTACGGCTAGTTTTTAAACAGAGCTTTCATTTCTGCTTGGAGTCTCAAAGGTGTTGACAGTGTCTCCTTTGGCTAGTCCTTTTAAAGAACTTTTACTGGTGTTTTCTCTTTTCTGTAATTACGTGGTTGTGTACACACTTTTCTCTCCTTGGAAAAAGTCACTGTGTGCGTTCGCTAGGGCTGCCACAGTAAAGGACCACAGGCTGGGTGGCTTAAACAACAGAAATTTATTTTCTCACAATTCTGGAGGCTCGGAGTCTAGGATCTTGGTGTCAGCAGGGCTGGTTTCTTCTGAGCCTCTCTCCTGGCTGGTCGATGGCTGCTTCTCCCCCTGTGTCCTCACATGGTCTTTCCTATGGGTGAGCATGTTTGTGTCCCAATCCCTTCTTATACGGATACTAGTCATAGTGGATTAGGGCCCACCCTAGTGACATTGTTTTACTTTAATTACCTCTTTAAAAACCCTGTCTCCAAATACAGTCACATTGTGAGGGACTAGGAAATAGGATTTCAACATATGAATTTATGGGGGACACAATTCAGCCCGCAGCAGTCACAAAACAGAAATAAGCAAAAGGAAACAAAAAGATTAAAAGCCACCTATAATCTCACACTTTTTGAACTTCCAGTGGCTTCTGACTGTGCTTAGGGTCAACTCCAGCCCCTCGACTTCAGCTGCAAGCCCCACCTGCCCTGACCTGCCTCCCTCCCTCGTCTCCTGGGTCCCTCCCTCCCGCCACACTGGCTTCCACCGCAGGCCAGGGCTCGTCCTCTCGGGGCCTTTGCCCCTGCTGTCCCCAGATAGCTGCATGGCTGCTGCCCTCTGACCATGGACACAGCCCAAATACTGAAGCGCACAGAGGCCTTCCAAGACCTTCCATCCACTGCCACCCTCACTCCGGGCATTCTAGAGCGGGCTGTCTCTGCCTGGCACTTCCGGCGGTGCGGGCTGGATAACTCTCCGTTGTGGGGCTGTCCCATGCGCTGTAGGACAGATGCCAGTAGCACTTCTCCAGCGGTGACTATCAGAAGTGTCTCCAGGCATTGCCAAATGCCCTTTGGGGGACAAAATCACTCCCAATTGAGAACTACTATTCTGGAGGAATGGTCTAATGTCACAGTGAAGAGCGGGAGTGTGACTTTTGTCTCTGTGCCTCAATTTCCTCATTTATAAAATAAGGATAAAAATTATTAATAATATATTAACTCATTTAACATGAATCAGCTTTGTTTAATATGAGGCAGGTTATCGTGAGGCTTCAGTGAGATAATACGCATCGAGCCCTTGGAGGAGTGCCAGCCCCTGACAGCGTTCAGCCGGCATCGGCCATATTACCCTCCGGTGCCCTGATATTCCTACATGTGTGTTTGCTCATCCATCTACAAACGCTACAAGGCAGATGTCTAGGAGACTGCATGGCACATCGCAGGTGCTCAACGGCCATGTGCTAAAGAAGGAATGGAAGCCTGTGCCTACTAGAATAAAAGGTGTTGTCTGCTGTGTTCAGGGCACAGCTTTAGTGCAGATGGTACGCAGAGCCTGGCACATAGTAGATGCTCAATAAATGTGTGTTTATTTATTGAATGTGGAAAGGAAGAGAAGATGTATTATAGACTCTGGCTCATACAGAGCTAGACTTTCCTCAACCTGTGCTTTGGTATTGATTGTTCTTACCATCATCCTACAGGCCTGCCCAGACCACATTACCCTACCAGGGAATGGATTTATCATTCAGGCCCTAAATGTCACAACTGCTACCACATGGGACATACCAATGTCACCCACACAGTGAAGGAAGTTTCCGGCGGATGCTTCACAATGCCTTCTGTAAGTGACATCCGTGGTCTGTTTCCAGCAGCATCCTGTCATCACATGGCATCAGCTCTTCGATGCCCGTCTGTTGCCTGAGGAGGAGGAGCAGGCCACTGCTAATGTAAAAGTGACATCAAACACATCTGTACCAACAACGCACCAGGCACAGTTCCAGGTGCTTTGGGGCCAAACCTCCTGCAATCCCCGGCTCCACAAGGTAGGTTACCGTGACTGGTGCCCCCCCATGGCAGATGAGCACACTAAAGAGTGGCAGGGTGAAACAACTTGCTCCAGGTCAGGGAGGATAGCTTGCCCCGGGTCACCTGAGACTTCCCTGGTTTCAGCACTGAACATCCCACGTTCCGGGAAGCCGCTCTGCCTCTGGCAGGCGGGGCTGCTCTCTCACCCAAGCCAGGTCACCCAGATTATAGGTAGCAGAGCTGGGATTTGAATCCAATTGGTGGGACTCCAGAATCCACACTCAACTCCTGTGAAAAGTAGCCTTGGAGACATTGTGACGTATGGTATCCATCAGTTAATCAAATCCAGAGAGGTACTCTAAAATGAAGCTTGGTTCCATAATGACAAAGACAGGGTGGGTCTGTATACCAAAGCCGTGGGCATTATAGAGGAAATAATGTTGGTATTTCCCCTTTGTATGAAATTATCCAGTTTACTCCTTTACTTTCTCCTCGTGTCATTGGCCACAAAGACCTAGTCATTTAATTTTTCATCTTGATCCAGAAAATATATCCATTTCTAAAATAACGAATCAGCTCTCTCACATGTTAATGTTAGGTGAACATAAACTCACCTCGCCTTCAGTCTCCCCACGACATCACACACCTGGCAAAGACTAACGTAAACTGCTCCTTAAGTATTTCCTTCTACCAACAGGATTGTTTCCTGTAGCTAATAATGCTGGCTTAGAATAATAAGATGGGGACATGAAGATCAGCTTTCAGATCAAGTTCAAGTCTGTCTTCACAGGTTAAAAAAAAAAAAACCCAAAACCCCAGCTAAGTTTGATCATTGTTGTCTTTTGCTCAGCATATATGAAGCTCATCACAAACAGGCAGACACAGCCCTTGGCCTAAGGGCTTTCTCTGGAGGTAAGAATAGCATTCTTGGCCTCTCTCCAACCTCAAATGTCTTAGCTAAAATGTACTCAGGGTCTTGGGCTGCTGGGCACTCTCTTTGGGCAACTGTTCTTCATAAACCTGAAGGGCGGGGAAATGGAGGAGGCAGTGTCTGGATTCTGAATGCTACCGGCCTTTGTCCTTACCTCGGACCGCCGTGGGGCATCTTGATGTTTAAGACAATAAGCAGCCAAGGGGATTAAAGAAGAACCATCCTCTTTAGGACATAATGAAACTTTAGGACGAGTATCTCAGCGTTTACAATGCATAAGAACCATCTAGGGAGTCGGTTAAAAATTCCCATGTCCTACCTGGAGATTCTGATTCCATAGATCCAAGGTGTACCCAGGCATCTTCATTTCTAACAAGCGCCCAGATGATTCCGATGAGGTTCAGGATGCATTACCTCCAAATCTGGCGATTGGCATTTGAGAAAACAGCAGAGACAGGAAGGTTGCTCTCACCTCCTCTCCTCCCTTCTTCCCTGAGGCAGGTCATAAGACCCTCCTTTGAGAGGCCCCTCCCTGCACCTGGAGGAAAGGAACTTCCTTATCTCTGAAGACACAAGGCTGCAGAGAAGAATCTGAACAAACAGGCCTTGCTAAGCTCCCTCCAGCTTATTACCATTAGGTCATAAACCCTCCATCCAATCACACCTCCCCACGATGGTCCACTCTCCGTCAAACCTAAGCATAAAAATACGCAGTTTTCCAGGTTCTCTGGGTCTTCATCTCCAAAGGCTCCCATGTCATGTAAACTCCCATTAAATAACTCTGTATACCTTTCTCTCATAAATCTCTCTTTTGTTATAGGTGCCTCAGCCATGAACTAGTGCCGGGTGAGGAAAGAAATCTCTCCTCCCCTGTAATACTGACAGGCTTTGCAATCACACTGTGCGAAACTCTGCCCTGAGACATCACAGTAAGTGTTGTCAAACAATATTTCCTTAAAATTTCCCACTTAAGAAAAAATGGAAATCCAAAATTTAAAGCATTTCCCACATTTTCTCTTTGGCATATGTTTTGTTTAACTCCCCAGTCATGAGTGTTCGGGCAGGAATGTGATTCGAACCAGTTGTGTATACTGAGTAATTGGGAGTACTGTTTTAGAAAGAATACTGTTGGCTCCAAAGCGCACGGTTTGGAAGATGATCTGTCTATCTCAACACTGAGGTCATTTTTGGGGATGCTTCTGCCAGCCCTCTTTGGGCGTGGCCTTCAGTTCGTCAGCACATCTCTTTGAATATGTGAATATGGTGATGAATCTTCACTTCTTGGGGGGGTGGTTACAAGTTTAAAGTCATGGAGATCTGAGGCTGGTGGAAAAGATGGGTGACACCCTAGGGAATACTTTTTGCTCCAACAGGGAACAATTATGCAGTGACAAGGCAGTTTTCCCTTTTTTAATCTGAAAGGCATTTCTCAGAGGGAGGTTCAGCGATTGTTTTGGGCAATGCCAGCATCATGGGAAAAGCACATAATGGGAATACTCTTTTGGAGATGGTTACTTAAAAAAAATGTCAAAATGTTATGTATTTCATTATGTTTCAGTCACACTTTAAACAGTTCTAAAAATAATGTGAGGAGGGTGTTGGCGAGTGGATAAAACCCTTTCCTTAGTGCAAAAATTTACAGTTTCGTGTAAGTCCCTAAGAAATCTAGAGCAGCATTTTCCAGTAGAACTTTCTGAGATGACGGAAAGGTGCTATAATCTGTCTTGTTGCAATATGGTAGTCACTGACCATGTGTGGCTACTGAGCACTTAAAATGTGGCCAGTGCAACAGAGGAACTGATTTTTTAATTTACTTAATTTTCTGTTCGGTAGCGTCATGTGGGATATATATATCGCTATAAAATCATATATATGTGTGTATATAAACACACACATACATGTATTTATATATTATACATATAAAGAAAAATCACTTAGTTCAAGTTGGTTGATATTGTTGTTCAAGTCCTCCATACCCTTGCTAATTTTCTGTTTGGTTGTTCTAGCGAGTTAAAATCTCCTATTACAATTGTTCAATTGTCTATTTCTCCTTTCGAACTTGTCAGTTCTTGCCTCATGTACTTGGGGCGCTGTTGTTAGGTGCATGTGCATTTACAACTGTTATAGCTTCCAGATATATTGATCCTTGTATCATTATGAAATGCTCCTCTTTTTCTGTAATATTTCTTAGAGTCATCGTTTAATCATAGAGCAAATTGTATTTTATATAAAAATATAAAATATATATTTTTGAAATATATATCTATATTAAATATATCTTAATATAAAATATAAAATTATATTTTAAAACAATCACTCTGAGTTAAATATTAGAGACAAATTTTGAAACCAATTATAAATGCTTTCTACTGAATTTTATTTTATTTTATTTTATTTTATTTTATTTTATTTTATTTTTTTGAGACAGAGTCTCACTCTGTTGTCTCGGCTAGAGTGCCGTGGCGTCAGCCTAGCTCACGGCAACCTCAAACTCCTGGGCTCAAGCAATCCCTCTGTCTCAGCCTCCCGAGTAGCTGTGACTACAGGCATGCGCCACCATGCCCGGGCTAATTTTTTCTGTATATTTTTAGTTGGCAATTAATTTCTTTCTATTTTCAGTAGAGACAGTGGGGTCTCTCTCTTGCTCAGGCTGGTTTCAAACTCCTGACCTTGAGCAATCCACCCGCCTCGGCCTCCCAGAGTGCTGGGATTACAGGCGTGAGCCACCGTGCCCAGCCTCTACTGGATTTTAGAAAATCATCTGTATAGAAAATCATTATGATTTATGCTTCTAAAGCTTTAATTTGCATAAGAATCACCTGGGAATCTTGTCAGCATGCAAATGGTAAGACCAGGTTGGGGCTACAAATTCTGTATTTCTAACAAGCTCCCAGGTGATGCACATGCTGCTGGTCTGTGAAACATACTCTGAGATGTAAAGATAGACCAACTACATACAGACAGAGTCAATGAATAGGTCCTTAGGTTTAGTAATCTGCTGTAATATGTTAACATTTTTGAATGGAAGGAACTATATTTTTAATTTCCTTCATTTCATTTTTCACTATGAATATTTCCTTTATTTCATTATTCACTATAAATAAATCTAAATGCACAATATGTTGAATTATGCCTTCTTTATAGCACGGGTTATTAGTTCCTAGATGGGTGTTCATTTTGCATTAATACTACATTAACTTAGTTCACTTTTTTACTCTCATTCTTCAGAGTTGAGATACTAGAGTTCTAAGTGTCCCTGGACTTGTGGTGCTCAGACTGTGAAGGTCTGTACTAAAAATACATAATTGGACAAATATGAGTCATAGGGATCCTTTGGTTTTATACGGAAAGTATCCAAAGTCACCATAAAGGGACAGTTACAGAAAGTTACATAATATGATAATGAGAGGGAAAGAGTGGTGTCAGCACTGCAGCAGCCTAGGTGACCAGTAAAAATAAAATATCCACTAGAACAAATGAGCATCTAGATCAGTGATGTGCTGGTGGACATTTAACAGTAGCATTTGACGATTTCCATGGAGTAAATTCCTCAAGCTATCATTTAACAGCCGGTGTGCGAAACACCTGCAACTGTCACGGTTGACTCTTGTGAGCTGACCCAGCACACCGATGGCTGGACATCACAATGGTAGAAGAATACACACATCTGCACGGTAGAAGTGAATGCATGTGTGCTGTCATGCAGCTGGGGTCTTCAGCACTTCCTAACGATGAGCTACTTCAATTGGGTCTTATGACTATAAAAAGTGGAGTTTGGGAGTAAGCATGTGTGCTGGTGATGTTAGGTTACAGTGCAGTGGGAGCCAGGAGGAAACGTAGATTGTGGAGCTTACAAGGGCATCAACTGGCCACCGCGTGTCCCCTGGAGCCTGCTGGCGTCTCTGGGATGCTGGTGGCATGGAGGAGCCTGGAGATAAACCATCATGTGAGAATTTATGGTCTGCTGAGGTTCACGGTCTGCGATGGGGCGGGGGCTATCGTTGCAGAGAATTCCAGAGCAGGAGAGAACCTTAAGATTTATGTGCCAAACCTTGCATTTCACTGATGAAGAATCAGAGATCCAGAAAAATGTAGTGACTTGCCTAAGTCCTCACAGCCAGCCTGTGCCAGCACCGGAACTGGCACAGCAGGTCCAACCCGGCTTGTTAAGAATAGAACCAAAACGAAAGTCTCATTGCTCATTACTCTGTGGACACACACTTGATATAGAAATCAATATCAAGAATGGGTCAGATATTTCCCATATGCAAAACTGCCCGTTTAGAGCTGTTTACCATTTCCCCATGCTGCAACAATTTTTGTTTTTCTCTCTTTTTTTCTTTGCTAAAATAAGGCAATTTTATCTTGTCCTCAAGGATCTCATAATCCAGTAGGGGAAAGATACATAAACAACAATCAAAACAAAGGCGAGTCCTGGTGGTGTGCAGCTGGGCCATGGAGCTTGGTGGCTACATGCTCAGGCGCTGGCGCCAAACACGCTTGGATTTGAATCCTGGCTCTGCCCAGCTGCTTGGCCTTGGATGGGTTTACACAACCTCTCCACGCCTTGGTTTCCTCATCTATTCAACAGTGGTGATGATGATGGGAGCCCCTCCCAGGGCTGGCACGAGGGTGAAAATGAGCCTGGCATGTGGTAAGTGCTCAGTGAACGCATGTCGGCCCCTATTTTTATCATCACACAAGGGTTATGGGAACACAAGGAAGTGCTCAATCCTCTCTCAAGTGCTCAATCCTCTCTCCCAACTTAGATGCAGCTCCTCTACAGGGTGTCAGACCACTACGACTCCAAGTAGCTCTTCTGTTCTAAGGGAAAAGAAAAGACATTACGTAAATGCAAAAACTGTGTAGACAGTGCTATGAAACACAAGCTGAGGCTTCTATTATGATTATTATTACTATTTTCGAATAGGGCATGTCTGCAGGATTGGGCGTATTTTCTCTGTGGTTTAACAAATAGTTATGAAATCAGTATCTCTGTAACCTCTACCTGGGTCGAGAACTAGAACCTTGCCGGCACCCCAGAAGTTCTCTAAATATCCCTTCCTCATTGGAACCCTCATCCTCTTCCCAAAGGTAACCACAGTCCTGAGTTTTATGGTAATCATTTCCTTGTTTTTAATTTTGCCTGGTTTTGAATTTTATATAATAGAACCAAATGGTGTGTACTCCTTTGCGTCTCTCTCTTTTCATTCAACATTGTGAGACTCGTCCTTGTTGTCTCACATGTACGTTTCCTGTGTGTAGATATAGCCCATCCACTGTGTGTAGTATCCGGAATAGGAACACACTACAGTGGACATCTGGGTTGGTTTAAGTTTTGAAGTTTTGAGCAATTATAAACAATGCTACTATAAACATTTTTCTACACGTGAGCTTTCTTCCCCTGCCCCCACAAGGTCTCACTCTGTCGCTGAGTCCCCGGCTGCAGTGCAGTGGCACAATCATAACACACTGCAGCCTCAAACTCCTGGGTTTCAGTGATCCTCCTGTCTCAGCCTCCTGAGTAGCCAGGATTACAGGCGTGCACTACTGTGCCCAGCCTTAAGCTTTCTTTGAAAAGTCTAGAAGTGGAAGCCCATCATTACACAGGCCACCTCTAGTGAGTGTAAGGTGCGCGGCCAGGACAGGTGAGAAACACTGATGGGGAGAGGGGACCAGAGGGCAGAGCAGATTTCTCTCTGCAGAGTGATGGGCCTGTCTATATTGTCACCTTCCTTTTATTTGAATTTTTACAAATTCAAAGAAAATAAAAACTAATTTATAAAAGACTAGATTTAGGATCAAAGAATGAGCTGAAAAGTTCTAGGTGAGTAATTGCGATAGTCTGAATGTTTGTGTTCCCCCAAAAATTCATGTTGCTACCCAATCTCCAAAGCAACAGGATTCACAGGTGGTGCCTTTGGGAGGTGATCTGGCCCCGAGGGAGCCCTCCCGAATGAGATTATGCCCTTATAAAAGAGGCCCAAGAGCGTTTCTCTGTCCCTTGCGCCATGTAAGAATGCAGCAAGACGGGGCATCTCTGCAGCAGACAGAGCTGTCACCAGACACCGAGTGTGCCGGCGCCTTGGTCTCGGACTTCTCACTGTCCAGAATCTGAGCGATAGATTATGCCATCTATAAATTACCCAGTCTTTGGTATGTTTGTTATAGCAGCCCTAGCGCACCAAGACATGAGTGTTCCCATTTCACAGATGAGGCCCTGTGAAGTGATTCTCCCAAGGGCAATAAGAGGTTTGAGAGAAAAAAGAAAAGTCTAACTATTTCATCAGGAAGCAGTCTTTCTAAGAGGTGAGCCAAACTGTGAACAGTCTGTGGCGGGCAAACAGTTGCTTTCCGTTATTTCGTTTTCCTACGTGAGTTTCACTGGAAAGGAGGAGAGGGCGCCACTGTTCCGAATGTTTCTCTAGACATCGTGTCTGAGCACTGCCAGCCCAGTCACTTCCGCCACACCGGTGATGGAGAAGATGCCAGCGGCAGAGCCAGGCCACAGCCGTTGGGCCAGTCAGTAGTGGCCCCGGCATGACGATACCGAGCTCCAGGCCAATTCAAGGGCACGTGGTAAATACTAAGCAAGAGCCACACGATCCTCTTATCTTGGAGGAGGTGAGGACAGTCACTTAGCCACACTCTAAGTGGGTGCATTTGATGTGCATTCGGCAGACACTGAGCGACCGCTAAGTATCAACACTGGGTGCACAAAGAGGAAGAAGACACCGTCCCCGCCCCCAAGGAGCTTGCAGCCCAGCAGGGGAGGTGGACAGGCAAGGACAGACACCCAAGTCGTGGGACAAAGGTGAGGCATGCACAAAGAGATTAAACGAAGAAACAAGAACTCACCCTTGCTTCACAATAAACGTGTACGATTCCTCACCGTCAGTGCATCTATCTGGATACGTTGATGTCAGTTATATTATTTTGTTACTGTTTCTGTATGTTTGAAATACTTTATAATTTATAAATTTATAAAAAAGTTTTTAATAAATTCCATATTCTCTGATGAGAATAATACTAGAAGCCCAATGCTAAACTGCAACCAAAAAATGCTGCTTTCCTGGAAGATTTCTCACATGCGTTATCCCTTCTCTTGAAAACAACGAGTGTGCACCGTGGCTCCTCTATGAGTTCAGTGACTCAGTTTCTCCTCATTCCTTTCCAGCAGTCACTCTGGGTCTCCACCTTCTTCCTCGTTCTCCCCCAGCCCCCACGTGGGTCCCCGGCTGTGTGTCTCTGCAGTGACCTCCTCCTGCGCTGGCCGGCAGACCCGGTGGACCACCCAGAGGCGCCCGGGGGCCTCACCCCAGCGTCAGTCAAGACAGCGAGAAGCGGACGGCCACCAGAGGGCAGTGTGGCGATGTTGGCCTGCGCTTGCCCGGCCTTCTGGTTTCACCACCGTTCTGGACCCGAGGATTGCAAAGCAGATTTGAGCAGCAAAATAGATCCTTAATTTTTCTTCATCCAAGAAACAATGCATATTGCTTCTATAGCTTAAACATAGGCTACAAAAGAAAAAAACAGTCCCACAACTATCTCATTTTTTATTGATTTACCTTTGCTTTTTTCTTCTTCAGAGGAGTGAAATCCTGTTGGTGACAACCATATAAAAAATCATATCATTTTGATGTAAAAATGAAATAAGACAAAATAGAAGAGCAATGTTTTTCCATTTTTTTCACAGCTTAACTTAATTTGTTTTAGACCTCTGTGGACACAGTGACTGTTGGGATTGGGCTCATGGAATAAAAGAATCATTGATAGAGAAACAATGGTTTCACTGAGCCCCCGATTGGCCACTGTGCCTCAGGTTTCTCTCTGCTGAGCAGAAATTCCTTGGGTAAAAGAGCAACTTTTGACAGAAAACGCTGATTCTCCAGTAAAAATGGAAACTATCCCTTTCTTGCCTGCCAATGGGTTTCAGAGGAAGGACAACTAGTCATCAGCAAAGACACATCGTCACACACGCTCACATGCTATTTTCTCTCTCCATACGAGGTCATTTTTCCGTGATTCAAAGTAAAGAGGAGAGAAGGAAGGGTTGAAGCAAACTCATTATACAATAGAGGATCCCAGCTAAGGGCTCCAGGTGAAAGTCGGAAAAATGCAAGGTCTCTGCCAAAAGCCCCTGTAGAGAAATTCCTTTCAGAACCCAAATTTGGCAAAAACTTCAACTCTGTAGAAATCGCGATCGTTAGGTTTCTGATTTCATTTTCCCCTGAAACTATATGGGAGGTAGCTTGGCTCTGGCGTGAGTTTAAGTGTAGCAGTGGTAAACACTAACCTTAAATTCTAACTTCTAGTTACTTTGAGACCTTGCATAATCTGTGTGCTTTCCTTCTCCAAATATGTAAATAATGTTTAACATGCATAAGGATTAATTTGGCCTGAGAGCTATCTGGAAGAGAGGCACACAAGTTTTTACTTTTAGAAAATTAGTAAAGTTTTTTTTTCAAAGCATTCTAGTAACAAAAGCGTCTAGGTAAATACTTTGTAATAGACAAAGAGTAAATTTATATTGTCTCTTTCGTCTTACAGAAACTTCCTTTGCTTTGCCAAATAAAATAGGGTATAATTTTTAACTTAGTAAAGAATGGTGATGAATGTGTTGTCTCTAATCTATATACTTTTAAGAAAAAGAGGCCAAGACTTTGTTATTTTTGTTTTGCTTTTAAAAATAGAGGACTAATAAAATTTTGATATTTATTTATAAGAAATTTGGTAGCAGAAAGAAAGGTAAATATTGAACATGTATCAAAAACTGACCCAAGGCATTGTATGAGTGGCAGAGAAGCAAAAGCATCATGTGAAAGAATTCCTGCATAAAGAAGTCGAGAGGGGATGTAGGGAAGAGTGGGAAAGAGTAGGAAAGTCGTGGCCTTGAGCATAGGCTAGGCCTGAGTTCAAATCCCAGGTCAGCCATTTACAAGCTGTGTGATCCTGGATACATTTCTTAGCTTCTTTGAATCTCAGTTTCTGGACCTGCAAATTGGGCATAACAATAATCCTAATCCTGCTCTTGCAGGCCTGTGGCCTGACACGGGTGCATCCCCAGAATGTGATGTAGCTAATGATCCGTTGCACGGTTGGTGTCCACAATGACGCACATTCTGTGCTGGGACACTGCTGTTGCCGTCGAAGTGCCAGCAGTCAAGTCGGGACATGGAGAAGCAAAGCCACTTCTCAGTTCCAGTTCTGCAGTTCCAGCTACTAACTGGGTAGTTCTATTTGGATGCTTTGCCCCAAATTCAACATGTGTGAAATGAAGCTCACCTTTCCTTCTTCAGGACCCGCTGGTTTCTGTTGAAGGTGTTTCACTTTCCCAGCCACTGGGGATGGGGCCTGGCCTCCAGCCTGGGCTTGCTGACTCTCCTCCCTGGGCCCAGCTGCTCTTTCTCCAGGGTCTCTGCAGTCCCCTTCCATCCCAGCTGCTCTGAGCTGCTCGCTCCTTATCCCTGGACTGGCGCCAGTCTCTACCTCAGGCATCTCACCTTTCCAAGGTACATGATTTTTACCTGACCCATCTGCCTAAAATCACTGCTTTCCAGCCCTTCCTGGTGAGACATCATGAGGAACAGACTGACCTCTTCACGGAGGGCTCGAGCCCTTCACAATCGGGCCGTAACTTGCCTCCCTGACGTTGACTTGCACAACTCCTTTCTGCTCCTTCAGGACAGAGAAACTGACTTTCTCTTTAAAAGCCACCCTCTGCTGAGCCAGCCTGGCCATGCCCCCTACCTGAGCATGCCCACCCATGGAGGCCTCTCTCTAGTCCAATCTCCTTGAAGCCTCCACTCTGTCTTTCCAGCCCCTGCCCCTCCCTTGACTAAACCCTGACAACATTTGTTCCCAGTGGCACTGCTGGCCTTTCTCATATGGCCTAGAATGGCTGGTAATCTTGTCTGAGATAAGGTTTTATCTCCAGGGCAAGCATGAGTTCCTGGAGGGTGGTTTGCAGGCCAAACTTCTGTGCCTTCCAGCAGTGCCTTGACATGGGCGACAGAGAAGTTAAGGTGCTTGCGGAAGATCACACAAGCCAGGAAGGGTGCAGCGACACTGGAACCAAACTCTTCCAAGAAGCATTCCCACCCTCTTACGCTGCCTTAAATTAGGGATCCCTGGGCCCAGCACTAGTAGCTCAGGGTCTCTAGAAACTCTGGCCATACCCTGTCCCGAGCCTTCGCTTTCCTGGGAAGACAAAGGCAGAAATCCCTTCACACCGCGACCCAGGGCTGCAGCTGGCTCTGCCCACTCCCCAACTCTTCAAGGGAGAGAACCCTTGTCACTTTTATTATTTAGTTGTCCAGGGTCCTTCTTCCCTGTTCTGCACATCATTTTCATTTCCAAAATTCTCCCTTTAGCCTTTTAACCTAATAGCTGCGAACCCAAGGGAAGAAGGTGATTCAGCTGCAACCATGTTGTTTTCCCGAAATGCTTCTTTTGCCCCAACAATCACAGCTGGGTCTGCAGCTGCCCAGACTGTCAGCTGACAGTTTAAATGCAGCATCCCCACCCTCACCTTCTTTTAGCAGGAATAAAAAACAAACTCAAATCCTAAACTGATGAATGGAGCGTCTGAAAGCTCACTTTTTAATCCACTCAGAGCTAAACACCCTGTCAATGCATTTCCATCCAAAATTGAGATCTGAGATTCCAAAGTGCATGAAATACTTTACAGAGTTCTAGCTTAGCAAATATTTTTTTTTAACCCCTAAACAGAATTAAGGAAAAAGATCTGATGCCCAGAAAGGCTGAAAATGTCCAGGGCAGTTACCACTGTCTATGGCCTGGATCAAGACCACAGATACAGCTCTTCAATAGACACCCCACCCCACAAACAGCCACCTGGACATCCTATAACCTGAAACACGTACTTTCAAGCAGTCAAGAGGGGTGCAAATGACAGTCAGCTACACAAACAATTTGCCCCCAAATGTTTATCAGCTCTCTGCCATGGCCACTTCCATTTATAGCTTATAAACGGTTATTAACTGGCTCCTGCACATCTGATAACCGGGCCCCAGAACAGGTGGTGAGAACGCGGGTGATTAGAGGTCTCCCTGGGAGGTGCTGTGTGTTTGCCTGTGGGTGGTCTTCCTGCCTGAGGCCGGTGCCCACATGAGAAGACATTGTAGAAAGCCTCCAATTCGGGAGATAACAGTCTGTGCTGTCTGTTTGTGTAAAGTACTGTCCAAGTTACAGCTGGCTTTGCTTTCTGGACGGCAAACACTGCCAAGAAGGGTTGAAAGTTCAGCATAATCAGCCCCCCAAACACAATCCCTTCCCCCTTCTGGTCTGGGGCAAACAGGCCTCAGTGCTCATGTTCCACGGATTTTTCAGGAGGTTTGATTAGAACTGAAAATGTTGCTCTAGCTGAGGCTTTGCTCAAACCCCCGGCCAGGGGTCGGAACCCAGTCGGAAGGACTAGGAATGTTTTCAGTGCTTCGTTCTCTGTGATTTTGTTCTTTGCTAAAAAAAGCTTTGCAGGTCCCCACAACTTACTTTTCTCAGAAACAGTTTCCATTGCCATAGTCCACGGAGACATCAGACCTTAACCCCCCGGCGTTTCTTAAGCAGAGGCCACAGAAGGGGAAGACGTTAGCCCAGGGTTCCTTAATCTCAGCACTCTTGACATTTTGGGCTGGATACACCTTTCTTGGGGGGGCTGACCTTTGCCTGTTAGGTTTCATTATCATCCCTGAAGTCCACCTACTAGATGCTGAATAGCAACACCCTATTCAGTTGTAACAGACAAAAAGGTCCCCAGATATTGCCCGGGGAACAAAATCATCCCCAGTTAAGAGCCACTGTGTTAAAAGTCTATGATTGATATAAACTAAGAAATAGTGTCCTGAACTACCAATAGGACAGCAGAGATTTCACAACACTAGAGCAGTCTACTAAAGCAGTAGTAAAAATCCTGATTAAGTTGTCTTTTGGGAGGAAAAATGGTAATCAATGGGTGAACCCAAAACTAGGCAATTCCAGAAAATAAAATTTGAAAAGCCTAAAACAAATGACTTTATGTTCCAAAATTTTTAAAAAGACTATGATGACGATGATGTGATTAGTTTTAGTCATGAAGATAACTGCTAACATTTTTGAGTACAGGGGTCTCTCTCTCATACCCAGGCTGGTCTCGAACTCCTGGCCTCCAGTGATTCTCCAGCCTCAGCCTCCCAAAGTGCTAGGATTACAGGTGTGAGTCACTGTGCCCAGCCATTCCCCACTTCTTGAATCCAAAAATAAAAGGATGAGTTGGAATGTATTCAAATAATTGGCCTTATAGAATAGGCTTTTAAAAGTCCTAAACTCAAAATAATAATAACAGCTACTATTCAGCGATTGCTTAGTAGGTGGCAGGCTCCACGCTGGGTACGTTGCATTCTCTTGTTTAACCGTCACGGTGATACTGAAAGTGGCATAACTCCTTTCACCGGCAAGGAAACAGAGAGGTTAAGGGACTCGCTGGAGGTCACACAACACAGCAGGATTTCAACCCAGCCATTCTGGCTCCAGCCACACCTGCCACCAAGAGGGAAATGCTGCCTGAACTTGTCTTCAATGACAGGCTCCTGGGGCTGCCCGTCTCAGCCTGAGATGATTCACTCATGGTCTCTCTGACGCCTCCTTAGCTGAACTTAGCGCAGAGTGTCTTAAGATGGGACCCCAGGCCCCACTCCACACAATTCCCACAGCTGGCTCCTTCCTCGTCCCATTGCTCTCTGTGCCCCCTGCTCTCTTTTCTGTTTCAGGATTTGTCACACCGGTAAATGGCAGTAAGGAGTGAGCATCCTTTGGCCTGTGTGCACAGTCATCAGGCCCGGTATTCACTGGGTCCCCTTAGTGTGCGCCTGGAGTTCTCCACGGGGCAGGTGAAGCAGCCCGTGTGTGTGAGCAGCACGTCTTCCTAGAAAGTTGTGGGAAGACCGCCCCTCGCCAATTTCCTGACCAACCCCTGTGGGCCTAGCCTGTTACAACCTTGACTCTGCACTCAAGGCTGGCGGACAGGCTGGTCCCCCACTGGACTCTTTCTCAGGGGGTCCCAATCACACCAGATCTCATGCCTCTGCTTGAATTGTCCCACCCTGAGGACCTGGCAACCGTCTACGGCAGCCCCTGCCCCTCTCGGACGGCTCTGTTTGTCAGGACGTGCTTTCCGTAGGCTGACTGCAGGTCTGCCTCCCTGAAGCTCCACCACTTTGCTCTTCCAAGACAGCCCCTCACATGGGTGTGAGCGGATGCACCTGGGGAGAAACGCACGGGCTTTGGAACCTTACCTGAACCCAGTACCATTCCCCTCTGCCCACCATGAGAACTGGGGCAAGCTTGCAAATCCCATCCCAGGTGGTGTTCTTATCTGTAAGATGGGGGTAGGCTTCTAGAATTACTGTAGGAAGGATAAACCATGCGTGAGCAATGCCCAACGTGGCGGCTCTCAACCTGCCTCTGTTTGCAGCACATCTGAGAATACTACGATTTTCTTGGCGCACCCAAGAGTATGAACAGGTCAAGGGCATTTTTTTAAAGGACATGATTTAGAAAGTTGGAAAAACAACGTTTCGTGATTAATGCCGTCTTCCTGTGGCTGCCCACCGTGCCGTGGGGCCAGCAGAGCGGAGCGGCCCGCTGCCCTGACAGCACTGCTGCGGACACTTGTCCTCACTGCAGGTTCCCGCAGGCGCAGCTTTCCCCGGCACCGCTGCCCGGACCCCACCCGGCAACTCCGTCTCGGTAGGTTGTCCTCCCCAGCCCCTCCTTTGCCCACCCCGGTCCACAGACGTCATCCCAGCAGCACACACACATCCTCCATTGCAGATGCAATGTGCTGTCCACACTGGCCAGAACTGGGCAGGGGTTTCCTCGACATCGTGGTAGAGAAAGTCCTGTCTGAAGGAGGTACTCAAAAATGACAGCTGTTACCACTGCAAATACTTTTGGAGTCTGTTTTCAATCTTTTCTTCTTTGGCTAAAAGCCCACAGGTCTTTGTACTCTCTTTGTTGACTTGGTCTTCGAGCCTGTCACATCACAGCCACCAAGCACAGGGCTCTAGGCTCTCAGGAGCTCTGGACTGGCCAGCATCAAACATTGAGGCCCTCCCACGATTTCACCCATCCATGGAACGAACACCTACGGAGCACTATCTGGGAACACAGAGATGACTCAGACTCACCTCTTCGCCTCAGGAAACTGCGGTGTCCTCAGCTACACTGCGGATTTTGAAGTCACCTCATAGTTCCAGTAAGAGTAACAGTTTCCAAAGCCGGATGTGTACACAAATGGCCTTGAATTCAACAAAACTGTAAAAAGCAAATATAGGCCTTACATGCCCTTGAGGTTTAAGACTAGACTTGGGTCATGTGGCCTTGGGCATATCATTGAACTTCCGGAATCTCCCATTACCCAGCTTCCAAATGGGCCATAATGTTCAGCCTGCCCACTTGAAAGGTTTCATTGAGAACCAAATAAAATAAAGTCAATGAAAGAATTTGTAATTTTTTCTTAAAAAAGCATCACATAAATAAAAATTTTCTATGTAAAATGAAAGGTTTGAAATAGACCTCTTTCGGGCCCTTCTGAAATTGCAGGAGGGCCGCGCAGTTGCCGCCGAGGCGTGTGGGGACACGCGCTGTGCTCTTGGCAGCTGCCTGTGGCGACCCAGGATCAGAGGTTTCCCCGAACAGGGAGAAATGATAAGTGGTAGCAGATCAAGGGTGGGGCTGGGAGTGGTCCGGCCCAGGGCACAGTGCGGTGGATTGTTTGAGAGACATTAACAACAACCATAAAACCCACCGAAGTTTCTGTCTGCCTTTTATTTTCACCTAAACAGCACCAGTGGTGAACTCTCTTTCCTTGGCAAAAAACCATTTTCTTGGTCTCAATTCTAAACAATTGCTGTGACTACTGCTGAGCTTTAATAATACAGAGGTCAGCTGCGAATCAGCACACGTTTAACACTTACCCTTTAGTAACATTACATTCCCTGCAAGGTTCACGTGGAGCACTCCAACAGAGGTGGGCCCAGCTACAGGAATCCGTTTCAAGGCTGCGTTCACAAGGGCCCAGAATCACTGCATTTGCTTCAAGAGCAGGTGTCCAGCCCCTGTGGTCCTGCCTAGTCCTGCGATTAAGCAGCTGTACAGCAGAGGAGGTGATGGAAAGTGGTTGGATTTTGGAAAGACAGAGGGTCCCAGACTTACAATGGAGCAAAGAGATACACCTTCCGTAGAAATCCTACTTCAAAGGCTGTGGAAACCGGACATCAAAGTTTGAGTCTTGATCTTTTCCTGGGCTGGCGATGTGCAGTATGACACTGTCTCTCCGTGCTGGGCAGTGGCAGCAAGCCAGGGTGAACGGCTGACACTCACGTCCTCCTGAGAAGCGTGCGCCTGCTGACCCAGCCACAGGTGTCGACGCCCCAGGGCCATCTAGCAGCGATTCTCCCAGCTCATCAGAAGGGAGAGCAATTGATGGCCCTGCCACTGTGGCATCCCCATCACCCAGCAATAAAGCCTAAAATCTAATTCAACGCTTCAGACATTCTTCAGGCCCAGTGTGCTCTCAGCTGCGTACGTCAGCACAGATGCAGCCATTCTGGTTTTCTCTTTCAGCACAGTATTCAACAAATGATATGGGATGTTTGACGTTTTATTATGAAATAAGCTCTGTGTGAGATGATTTCGCCCAACTGTGGGCTAATGTGAGTGTTCTGAGCATGTTTAAGGCAGGCTGGGCTGAGCTAGGCTGCTCGCTAGGTCAGGTGCACTCTACACATTTTTGACTTCCGATGCTTTAGTCCAGCATCTGTATTTTGATGGTAGAGGCATCAGGATTCACTGATAAGTTCATGAAAGCAGGAGAGGGGCCGAGGATGTGGCCTGTGCAGGATGCTGGGCTTACTGTTTACTCAGATGGGGAAGCTCCAGGGGGAGCAGGGCTTTTGAGGGGAGGAGATGAAGAGTTCGGTGAGATCATGTCATAGTCCCTAGTAGTGAACACTGGGTGCTCTTTTTCCTATTCACCTAACTCAGCTGCCAGCTACCTGGATCTGAAACAGTTGACTAGGTATAATTATGAAGCTCACCTACTCACTGATGTGGAACTTCTTGTCACCTGTGTGTTAGCTAGACAAGAGACTCAGGTTAACCTAAGAGACATCCTGTGTGTCGCAATGTACAATGGTGTGTTGATAAAATAAATACAACTATTAGACAACATCGTGTTAGGTTGGGCTCCTCCAGAAGCTGATTTTGAGATACAGGCTTAAGTGTAAGAAGTTCATTTGGGAGTAAATCTCAAGAATCACTGGTAGCAAAGAGGAGAAGGAAGAGAGAGGGATGCCTCTAGTCACTAGGTCGCTGTTCTGGACATGAGGGTTTAACCCCACTGGGGACTTCTAAGAGACCGTAGGAAACACATCTCTGAGCCTCAGTTATATACTTTATTAGAAACAATGTGTATTTTCTTTTCGTTACTAATGATGAGATATTGACCAAAAGCTGGAATGACTACCATTAGTGCTCATCAGCAACAGAAGCATTGACATGCATCTCAGTTGACAGGGCCGAGTTGCCATGAAATGACAACAGGATTTAGCAGGCAAAACATACCTGTAGATATAAATGTAGATTTCATAGATAATGAGGCTGACTTTTAACTTTAACTCATGAGTATCTGAAAGGTTAAACAAATTCCATTAAGTCTCGCTTTTTAGAAATCATTCCCATACACCTGCAGTTAGACACAGGGAAATAACAATCGAGCTGTCCACGTAGAGGAGTGAACAAGCAAATGTGAACCTCAGAATCGTGGCTGTTGCTACGACGTACACACTCACATACACACGGAACCCGATGGCTCTGAACGCCAGATAACTTGCTGAATGCCTACCACGTTCTGGGTCTTAGTGATAACTGTAAGTGGCGTAAACATTCTCTGTCTAATCATTTGGGTCTTTTAAAAATTTACATTTTTTTCTACCAGTTAGGAGTGTAAAACACGCAGTGATTTAAAGAATATAGAACTCCTAGGTCCACAAAATTATGATGCAGCGTGAAAAGGACATCCAAAGAGAAGGCGATGATTAGGAAACACATGTCAATTGCTCATGCTTAAATTCTTCACTCATGTATCATTATGAAGCTAACGGAGAACTAGAGGAAAAGTAAGGTTCCCTATACGTAGAGTTGTTTGCACTTTAGAGATGAGTGGCTGTCCTTTCTTGTGGGTCTCAACCAAGCCTTGCCATTTCTGAGCCTTGCCTGGATAATTAGTGTCTACACGCACACATAATTTTTGATCAAAAAAGATCACCAGCTCAAAGAATGTTCAACTGTATAATTAAAAAAAGTTTTTTTCCTTTAAAAATTACTTTTTAAAAAACTTCCAGTCAAAATAGCTCATAAGTAAAAAAGACTTCAGTTCCTTATTTATTTAGACAGCAAGATAGTAGCTTTTAGGGGAGGTCTTTAGAGTGTTTGGGATTCAACTAACATCACCCACTCACCCTTAAAGTGCGAAGTGGTAGTGGCTGTAGCGGGTAGTGGCTGGAAATCCAGAGACTGGAATCCTGGCTGGAATCCTGTTCTCCAGACCCCTGCCCCCTTGCATGATGAGTTCCAGCGTCAGAGGTGGGTGGGGAGGGAGAGGCCGGTGCAGCGTAGGGCTCTGGCACGGGGAAGCTGGCTCAGGAGGCCGAAGGCCATCAGTCAGAGCCCTGAACAGTGTTCAGGTTGATTCGTTCCCAGCAAGAGCAGTTCTCTGGGGTGCACTGTCCTCACTTGGCACACGACAGGGCTCCGGCTGAAGGGGGAGGCTACAGAGATGGACAGCTGCTGGCCATGGGACTCAGGGTGCCCATGTCTCCCTGGGGAGGATACGAGAGATGAGGCCACAGCAGACCTTCTCCAGCAGGTCTCTCCTCCCTGTGGATACGGGGGTGGGGCACAGGGGTGGAGGAAGGCCTGTGCCGATGGGGCAATTCCTGAACGCCAGGGCCAGAGAACCTCAGAAGAGGCTGGGTCCTGCCCCCGAGCCACTCAGAGCGCCGGAGCAGAGCCACGTTGCAGCAGCTGCCACGGACAAGGTGAAGCAGGTGAAGCTTCTGCCGTATACTCAACCTCCCAGGCCTCACAAGCCACCAGAAAAGAGCCCACGATGATACACCTCTAGAAAGCTGTCCTCACGTCTTCCTGGGTCCAAGCCAGCATTCCATGCACTGAGGCAGCACAGAGCTTGCTGCCATGGTCCCAGAGACCACAAGTCGCTGGCTTCCCTGCCCCCTCCTGCCTCCCTCTTCTACCAGAGCAAGCCCAGCCTTCAAAGGGACGTTATTTCCGTGAAGTCTGAACATTTATTTTTCAATATTTATTGGCTTTTTATAGGGCTGTGAATTGTCTATTTACAATTTTTGCCCATTTTCCCGTTTAAGTGTGTGTCTTTTTCATATTGATTTGTAAGAGCTTTTTTATGTATCAGCAAGAATGAACATTTATCTATTGTGACTGTTGCAAATATGCTTTCAGTTTTTCACTTCTAAAACTCTCTGTGGCATTTTATGACACATAGAATTATATATTTTTATGATGTGATAGCCAAGGTCTTTTGTTTTATGATTTTTTTCCTGACTTTTATGTGACTAGATGAATATCCACCTACATTTTTGTAATTCATTTAGGTTTTTACTTAACATATTTAACTCTTCAAACCATCTGGAATATATTTAAGCATGATGTGGAAAATGTAACATTTTTGCCCAAATAGTTAATCAGTAGTGTCAACCATCAATTACTGAATAATCCTTCCTTACTGATTTGTTAACAAGGTGGAGAATTTTATTTTCAAAAACTCTCCATGAGTTTTTTGTTGAGGGGAGAAAGAGTTCTATTTCCTGGGAGTTGCAATGTGCTTTTGTCCACAGGGAGCAGGGATGATGGCAAGGCATGGAAATGTGCGATGCACAGAGCATCCTAGAGAGGTCCGGCCACAGGAGCAAGTGGAGGCAGAAGTCCTGGGGCCACTCACGAGTGCACTGTGCACTTTGAAGAAGGAAGTCAGTGGGGAAGCCACGAGGAAGCTGTGTGGCTGAGAGAAAGGAGGGGCGGCTGGCAGCTACCGTGACTACTGAACTCTGAAGAAGAAATATTTCTGGATGGGAAGTTTTCTAAAGATGAATTTCTTCAAGAAAACCCACAGTAAAATTTCTATCATTCTTCAAGCTTATTAAATTGAATGTTTTCTTTGAATGTGACTGTGCTAAAACTGGACCACGTGGGGCGCGCATTTGGGTTACGTTTGGAATACTGCCTCGCTGGTAAATACGCTATTTATATGTTCGTTGGCTTAGGATGTACGACCAAAGTTTTAATTATTCTGGAGTCTCTTTGTGAGGTTTAGATTCTGTTCCGTTCGCGCACGAGATCCTTCCCATTGAATTCTCACCATTTTAACTTTCTCTGTTACAACCCGTGAAGGAGCCACATCAACCACGAATGATAAATCTGGACCATAGTAGAATCTAACCCCCAGCAAAATGTCACGAGGAGCGCATTTGGAAATGGATGCCTGATTTGCCTGCGAAGAGCAAAAGAAAACCCTTTGTTGGTGTGAGTGGAACACAGTAGATCCCGCCAGTGCCAGAGGACGCCTCGCTGCCTGAACAGGTTGGGCTTCACAATAAGCCCAGCTCCCTGGGGCGGGATGAAGGTTTCCATGAGCAGGGGCAGAACACTGAGGAGCAAAGCCTGTGACAACAGGACAGGTGAGGCAAGACAGATACGAGGACGCAGGGCCATTTGTCCTAGGACTGAAATTAGGGAAATAAAAGGAAAAGGTTGTACCTTTCTACTACCATCACTATAAGGCTCAAAGAATGACCCTAAGTATAGTATGAACTTAGAAGAAATTTTTATTCTTGTTATGATCTGCAATTGCCTGTTATTCTTTTCATTTTAGACTCTTTTCTTTCGCACAGGACTTTTATTAGGCAATCTTTAAACATATTCAGACTCACAGTCAGAACTTTAAATCTGAGTCTAAAAGAAAGTACGACGGCAGTAAATGTGGGGAGCAAAACATTTCAATAAAATTCCAACAAGCATTCTTTTTGTGCTAACGAATATCAAATGCATTGTCATTTTTATTGGCCATGTGTTATTTTATTGTACAGATACCCAATGATTTACTGAGCACGTCCTTTGTGGACAGTTGATTATTTCCCCTTATTTGTTGCTATCTCAAACAAAGCTGGATTGAACATTTTTGTTTATAAGTTGAATTGTATCAATCAACTGCTTTAAAATGATTATCAGCTTCCTGTCGTGCTCAGGGTAATCCATCCTCTTAAGTCTGGTGCATGAAGCTCATTGTAATCCAGCCCTAGTCTGTGTTAGAGGGTCCTCTCCAGCCAGCTCCAGCCCCAGCCCCTCAGGACCCAGCCCTAGTGTCCCCTCCTTTGTAAAACCTTTCCCATCATCCTCAGGCCCAGTGACATTTCCTTGCTCTGAGAAACTACAGCATTGTATTCCCACATCTATGAAAACAAATATCACATCGTATCATAATTACGTTGAAGGATCACTGTCTCTTGAACTGGAGTCAGTGTTCAGAGGCTAGCAAGCATATTTTTTTATCCTGTTGTATACCCCAGCCTAGTATTTGGCACCTAGTATAGTGCCTCACACAGAAAAATAGTAGCTCAATAAATGCTTGTTGAGAGACTGTCTGATTACATAATGGAATGAAATTAAATAATAGATGGAATTTTATGGAATCACTTTTTTAGCTTAAGTTTAAATTGTCTCTTGGGCTTGAAATGATAGGATTTTGTACACCTTTTTTTTTGCTGTTGTTAAGTAAGTAGACAATTATCTAAGTTGGAGCAGAACGGACAAGGTTACGGCACTCCTCTGGGGAGTCCTCTGGCCTAGAGTCCCAAGGGCAGTCTTCTTATCACGCCTGCTACTGGAGTGTGACAAGACAGTTTCAAAGATTCCCTAGCAGTGGTTTAGTCGGTCTGGGGCTGGAGGCATGAAAGAGTATGCCAGAAGGAAAAGGAAATGACAAAAGTCTTTCTGTGAGGTTGCTCCCAGGTCCACCTTTTCAAGAGTTGTCCAGCCAACAGAGCCTGATGCCTACCTTAAGGCCGCTCGCTGCCGGACAGGGCAGAGGGCTGATCCAGGCAATGCCCGTTCTGAGGCCTGGAGTCTCTGCAGGGGGTGGGGGAGCAGGGGGTGGGGGTGAGCAGCGCTGTAGGGGATAGAATTGGCGTTGGAATTGATTTTGAGAAATTGGACACTTGGAGATAAACAAGGACCCTGGAGTTCAGCAGGACATGCGGACACCACCTCCTTGAGGCCAAGCCTTCATAGTAAAAACTTGGCTATAAATTGAAGACTTTGCCCTTCAACAATCTTAGTTTCAGTGCTTCACATTTTTGCGGTGGTCCACAATAAGAAATACAGTTTTCACCACAAGCCAGCACACGCATGCATAAATACATAACCAAAACAAAGTTCTCACCTTCATCTCGGTGTATGGCAGCGTCGTCTGATATTTTCAGTTCTATCCTATTTCATTGTTTTTTAAATGCTGGTCATGACCCTGCATTGATTTCAGGACCTGCCACGTGAAAACCACTGCCCAAGGATAACCAAAGAAAGAACAGTCTCTTAATTTCACGAGATTAGGAGAAGAGTGTTTAACTGTCAAAAGTGAGGTTAGTAGCTAGGGAGACAGCCAGGGTCCCCATCACCACTGATCTTAAGCAAGTGGTTGTGTTTGTGGGGGGCAAGACAGAATGAGAGAGAGAGACAGACAGACAGATTGGGAAAAGGAAAGGCTCTTTCAAAATCTCTGTGCATTTGCTGGGGGCTGCCATGGGCACAGCGCTGGATGCATCGGGAGGAAGGCACAAAAGACACAGCAGCACGTTCAGGGAGCCTTTCCGAAAGAGAAGTCGCTCACATGCAGCCTTTTGTTCACCACACAAAATCGGAATTTGTTAGCCTAATTGAATTGATCTGGACACAGAAGCTCATGCTTGGTCCAGAGAACTGATAGGATTATAGGTAAGAGCTAAGCAGACAGCATGAACTTTTTAATAACACAAAGTTCACAAATATTTTTTCTCCCACTCTTGGGAAAGCAGAAGGAAATAAATTAGAGGCGCATGCCAGGACCTTCAACCTCCTTGCCTCCCACCAACTTCTAGAACAACTAAACATCAAGCATCCCTTAGCGGTTTCCTCTTTGTGTGAACATGCATGAGCAATGGGAAAGAGATATACTTGGGGCCAGTACATTTTTAACTCCCTGGGAGGTATTTTTTATCTAAACATGCCTTCATGTGGACCTTCAAAGATGAAATAATGAAGCAACTTTCCCCGAGTGCCGTATCTTATTCTATCATCAGCATTTTATAGACTTGAATACTGTGTCAATTAACACCTTTTAGCTCAGGACAAACTCCTCCTTCGGGAATAGTTTTATTCTAAAGGAAATGCAGATAAGGGAGGGGCCCAAGCTACACTGTGGTTCCGGATTTAAGCACGATCTTCTACCCAGACAGCAGCGGCAATGGCATTTGCTGTTGGCTGCAGAATACGCCACCCCCAAAGGCAGGTGTGCAAAGTTTAAGAAAGATCTTTTCTTAACACAACATGGTATTTGTACTTAAAGACCCTGTTCCACCACAGGGCAAAACCTTAATCTTAGTCAACTCAGGATAAATTCATTTCCACGTTTTCCCCTTCCCACTTCTCTCCAGGGTAGCATCGTACATTCTGGAGACCTCATGCCAGATTCCTGCCTGTCCGTGACGGTCCCTTGCCCTCCTCTGAGATGTGGACATCCCCCCTCCCCACCCCCCCACACCTCCCCACCCCCTCCGCTTCTGGCTGGGCCATCCACACTGCATCCCTGCTGCATGCGCCCAGCTGAACAGCGAGCTCCTGGCGGGTCTTTCATCCAATAGCTCTGCCTTTTTGGTGTTATAGGAACATTCCACTACTCTGCATGGAAGTGGAAATTCTCATGAGGTTCCAGAAAAACGTGGATGCTGTTTTCCAGCAGCCTAATTTCCTCTCACTTAAAAATATGTTCAATGTAATCAGCAGAGAACAGGCTGCTTTCTTGGGCCAGTGCAGATACCTTGGGCAGCAAGCGCCTCCGGCAAAGTGGCGAGTGTGCTGAGACCCCTCTGCGGCCCTCCTGGGTGGCTCTTCCTCCTTCCTTGCCGGGTCTGTGCCTTGGGAAACCAGCCCCTGCACACCTCGCCGGGCTCGCTTGCCCTGTAGCTAAAGTTTAGGCTAGTCAGAGAGAGGCGCTGGCAGTAGATCAAAGGGCAGGAGAAGAGGGAGATGGAGATACGGATCCTCCCGGCCCCTTACTTCTGAGTCACAGGTGGGCAGAGGTGGCGTTCCTTTCCTAAAAGCCATGTGCTGTGCCATCCAGGTGAGGAACTAGCTCTCACTCGGCTCCAGTGCCCACTCACTGCCCTGCCCTCTCGGCCTGGAGACAGCTGTGGCTCTCCAATGCTGCAGCCCCAAGACATGTCCCCACCACTTGTCAGCTTCCCTTCATCCTGCCAGTGGCTGTGTGAATAGGTCCACCGTTCAGTCCTCGCCAGCTGCCCGCCTGCAGGCGCCACCTGTTTGCTGCTGGGACCTCATCGAGTCAGTTAGTTTCACAGACGTTAGCCCATAGGAGGATGCTCCTGCCTCTAGTCACAGAAGAATATCCCTTAGCTCTGCAGTGGGTCAGGCTACGAGGGAGCAAGGCGACTGCCCACACCACCTGGTGTTATGGCTGGCACGTTGGGCCTGGTGACGGCCATATGTGCAGCCACTTCAAGGGGGCCACCTTGGTACCCAGTGAAGAGGCAGCCCTGGGGCCGTTTCTTCCCCATATGTCTCTGCTCCACATCTGACCCTGCTGTCCCCATCTGCCTCCCCAGAGCTGGCTCAGGTACTCACACCTGAGCCCACATAGTCAATTCACAGGCTGGCCTCTGTCTTGCCCGGTTTAAAAAGACGATCCAGGTCTATCTGCATCTTCCTTCCAAAAGCGGGATCAGAAAAAGTACAAAGAATGATTAGAAGCTGAGGCTGACTCGGGGAGGAAAACAAAGAGACTGCAGCAGGCAGAGTCACGTCCCAGGTGAGGAAGACCGTGGGGCCCCCCCGGCCCTCTGAGGTCGTGAAGACAGCAGGAGCCACAGGAAGCAGAAGCTCCGAGGCAGAGAGAGAGCGAATGCAGGGGACAGCCGGAGGGGACAGGCGACGGCTGGGCAGGGCTAGCGAGGCCCTGAGAACGAGCCATCCAAGGGTCCCAGAGCGTCTACCTGCCTGCGAGGGGTGGGGGCTGCCGTCTGGCCTGCCTGTGGTGAAGCTGCTGTGTGCATGGCAAGCGTGTTATTCTTACTTAGATGTGATGTCTATTTACAGTGACTTGGGGGGAGCTGGTGGGCATTTTGGTGGGCCCTGGGTGTGGTTCCTGAGAACCCCAAATCCCTCCTGTGCCCGCAGCCCTGGTCTTGCCTGGATCCTGGGAGGCTGCCTGCAGGCTGGTTGAGAGCACGGTCTCTAGAGCCAGCCTGTCTGGGTTTCCACCAAGATTTGCCGCTGCTTAGCTGTGTGGCCTCTGGGCAGGCTCCTAACCTCATGGTCTCTTTTTCTTTTCCATAAAATGAGGATGATAATTGTATTCCCCTCACGGGGTCATCGTGAAGAGTGAACAAGTTAATACTTAGAACAGAGACTGACATGCGTAAGGGTTGCCTGAAATTGTTCTTATCCCTGCTGTAACAGCCCACCCGCCTCCGTCGCGCATTGCAAGGCATTGGGGGGGTGACGTGCAGGAGCCTCAGCATCGGATACCTGGGGTCACATCCTGATTTACCAGCTGCGCGACTTTGTAACTTACCTCATTTTCAGTGTCCCCACCTGCAAAATGGGAATAATAACAGTGCCCAACTTGAACAGCTGTTGGAGGGGACCTGCGGGCGATGCGTGGGCGGGGCGCAGAGGGCCTGGCGCACGGTGAAGAGCGAGTGAAGCTCGGTGTTAGTACTGCCGGAGTTGCCTTATCGACCACCCATGGCGACGGCCTGTCTGAAACAGGACTTTCATTTACGTGGAGCTCTTCGCTCTGGGGTGCCATCTTCACCTCTGCGATAGTTCCAAAGGTGAGTTTGCCTTAAAACCTACCCCCAGTACATAAAACTTCTGTAAGTTATTGGAGATTTCAATGACCAGATGTCTCTCAAATCTAAAACAAAGACATAGAGTCATCAGATCCTAGAACTGAACACACACCTTCGCATCCTGCTCATTGAGCATCTGTTGGCCTTGATCTAGGAACTGTTTAATAGTTTCATACAGATGATTAAAACCTTATTCCTGCCCATGAGGAATTCACAGTCTAGTGAGGGAGACGGACATGCGAGCAGGTAACTCTCTCTGAGAGGTGATCGGCGCCAGATGGCTAAGGGCCTCCTAGGCAGTGCAGGGAAATTTGGATGTCATCTGCAGGCAGCAGAGGAGTTTGTAAAGAGAAGGTGGCCAATTTTTTGTTTCACTCTGGTGATATGGTGCAGACGTGATTAGAGAAGGAGGGAAAGATAAGAAAAAGAACACGTGACATGCAAAAAACTTTTCCAGGAGATGTTTGGAAGCCAATTGCATGTGACATCTCTAGTGTCTGCTCTTTGGGAAGAGACTTAAGTGAAGTGTTTGCAGGAGGAGTAGGGAGAAGGATGGACCGAGGCCCCTTCCATGGCCTCGCCTAGGTCAGAAGCTCTGTTGTGACTCATGACGTTCAAGCACCCTGCAGTCGGGCAGCGATTAACCCGACCCAAGTTCAAAGACACCCACCATGACAGCCGTAAGTAAGACACACTCTTGGGCCTCCTTTCTCAGGCATGGACTCTGGGCTACTGAACACAGACCTTCTCCACTGTTCCCACAAGACATTTCTTAAGAGTTTCCGGGTCAGCAGAGGTCGGGCGGCCATGGAGAAGAGGGAGGAAACACTTCTGGGCAGCAGGGAAAGCCACTGGGCAGGTGTGCGAGTCCACCGGATGCTGAGGAGCAGTCAGGAGATGCCAGGGGCAGCACAAGCACCTGCAGGAGGTGGGCTCGGCTCTGCTCACGTTCCCTCTGATGCCCAGCACACCAGGACACCAGATGACAGGAGCCGTAATAGTCTTCAAGTGACTTGAATGGGTGGGTGCCATAAAATCCGAGAGAAAAGGGTAAACTCCTAGAGACCCCTTCCTCGTCCAGGTGCAGAGCCTGGCTGGGTCTCCACTGCGAGAGGGGACCCCAGATATTACCTAGCGGAACCTAAACGTGCTCACTCCTTTTCTTCCTTATTCCTCAAATACACCATAGGCAACGCTGTTAATTTTTCAGAGGAAAATCAAGCATCACAATTTACTGATAAGCGATGTCCAACATTGGGATGAGTTCTTTACGTTTATAAAGCAGACACTGGTCTCTGTGATTGCCGTGGCAATCTAATTCAAAGCCATTATGGAACCCCTAGGACTGTGTGTGTGTGTGTGTGTGTGTCAGAGAGAGAGTACATCTTTGTACTAGTCATCAGTTCGAGACCTACCAGGTCACGTCCCAATTCCCGAACTGCACACAGCAATTTCAAATGGAAACAGCCCACAACTAGCTAAACGGACCCCACAGTTAGCTTTGGACCTCTCACCAAAGGCTGCACAGGGGAACCACACACACATCTGTGTCCCCATGTCACAGCTGCATCAACAGAGGTGCACGGCGGTTTAGGGACAGCCCCAGGAGTGCCCAGCAGGCTCCTAGCTGCGCCAAGAATAAGATCTGGGCCTCAGGACTCTTGCTCTACCCCTTACTGCTCTCTGCCCTTATAAGGTGATTGAACGGCTCTTTTTCTCCTCAGAAAAAGGGAGGAGGGAATAGTGGGGAGTGAGTGGGGGAAAGTAGGAAGGGGCAAAATTAATCTGAATGCAACTATTTTGCCCAAGTCGCAGAACACTGCAGTTCTTTTACTCGTGTGGAACGAGTGGGTACACAGAACAGCTTTTGTTTTCAATTCATTGACTTCCACGGAAAAAGACCGTCCTTTCTGTTTATACTAAAGGAACGGGATGTCGGAGCCATCGCCATGTGTGTGGTGTAAATAAGAAAGGCCACCAATGGAGATCCGTCCCTTTCATGATGAGAAAATAAAAGTTAGTTACTTGGGTTCCAGGGGAAGTTTCTTACTTACCAGATGTCAACTTTTTAAATTTTTTTTTTCCCCTAGAAGTAGGTAAATTAGCTGCGGTTTTAAATTCATTCCCTTTAATTTTTAGAGCCCTGATGACTTCTAAACCACTTCTCTGGACATAAATGCTTTCATGGAAAAAGAAGGCAGAGATGAGAGACATTCAGAGAACAAAGCACCCGGGTTCTCATGGGATAATTACATCCCTGCAGCATGGGGCTCGGCGCTGGGTGTTGGTAATTTCCCTCCCGAGATAACCAGGCCCCCAGGAGCTCTGTTATTGCTGTTGCAACATTTCGATGGTAAAGGAATGTGATATTTGGGTACATCTGTTGCAAGAAGATAAATCTACTTGTGTATATGGGCCAGAGGTGACAAAGGGACATTGATAACAGATCTGGACTTTTCAAATGTTCCATTTTAGTACAGTGCCCATTCTTAAGCACTCTTGCCCCAAACACCAATATCTGGCAAGGGGCTTGTGATGAAGACGATGGTGTCATTCATTTCATCTGTTTAGAACACTCTGAAAACAAAACTCTTAACTGCAGCGTGTTTCTTATTCATCTCCAGTTATACTTGCATAATTAAAATATATGGCAAAGAAAGTATTTTGGTAATGTCAGCGGTGACCTTTGAACATGTACTCTGCCCCATCAGTGTTGTTTGATTTACAAGGAAGTGACAGTTTGTTTCTGTCTTAAGCTTGTAATTTTCACCAGAGTCCAGCAGTGACCTCAAAGGCACAGGCCAACTTCTTGGGATCGGGGTGGATCAATGATGCAGAGAAACAGGCTTCATTTCCAGATAGGAACTCAGGAAGCTTTGATGAGCCTAAACTTCTTGCAGGCTGGAGTTCAGGGGCCCAAATGGTTCATTATAAAGTTTAAACTGAATTTGGGATAAGTCTGGCCGTCACCTGAGTCCCAAGATAACACACCACCTGAGGTGGGTGTGGGTTTGAAAACAAATCTCCTCCTTTCACTTAAATAATTCCCATTCCCTTCACTCTTGTCTCCTGGTTTGCCCTGTTGCTCTTAGCCAGCCCAAGTGGCTTATCAACTGACATATTCCCTTGTCGAACTGATTAAGCAGCAAACGGCAAAAACACCTGGTCTGAGAACCCATCTTCTTGCTCTGTGGCGCTTAACTTTGATCTTAAGCAGGAGGATTGAAGCCTCATTAGCAATTGGACCCCCTTGTCTCCTACAGACTGGGGATGCTCCCCTGGCAATAACCTCCCCAGGGACAGGACTGCCTGGCTGGCAGTGCTCCGCATGAACTACTAGCCCAGGGCTCACCCTCAACCCCACAGCCAGTCCTTTAGCACACATTTCACTAAACAAAATTCACCAATTTTAATATGACGTCCAAAGCCCCTGATAAGCTGGTCCCTCCCTTGAGCACAGCTCGGGCCAACAACGCTGGACCACGGCGGAACCAAATCCTCACAGACTCGTGGCACTTGCACGTGCTGTGCCGTCTGCCGGGAACACTCTTCCTCCTGTTTCCAAGCCTGGAAATGGCCCGCTCTTGGAGCACTGGCCAAGAGTCACTTTCTAAGGGCAGCATTTCTTAAGCACTCCCTGCCCCCACCAAACACACGGATTTTTATCCACGCCAATGGTTCTTTGTCTCCTTCACAGCATTTCTCACAATTCGTCATTACATTTTTGTGGCATTATTAGATCAGCACTTGTCTTCACCTCTGGATGCCGCCCGGTATCAATTATCCTCTTCTTTAAGGACAGCATTCAACATTTATCTGGGCACATTGTTACCTACCTAAAAGGTCCACATTTCCCACTTTCCCCTGTGGCTAGATGTAACTAAATTTAGGCCAAATAACTAAATTCTGGCCAATTACATGTGCTCTTCCCTGTCCATCTGTTTTTTTTTTTTTTTGCTGGAATGGAGACATGATGGCTGGAGCTTGGGTAGCTGTGTTGGGCCATGAAGTTAGGCTTAGAATGTTGCAATGGAAAGAAAGGAACCTGAGTCCCTGGGGATACTAAATAGCTTCCAGCCCAACCTTGGATTGTCAAATTTTAATCTCCTCTTCATGTGAGAGAAACAAACTCCCATCTTGTCTAACCTGCTTTTGTTACTGTTGCCGTTGATCTGTGTTGAACAGTTTCCGAAACAGTGAATGCATCTCCATTTTAAAGGGGAGACTCATCACTGAGCATGTCTTGCATCTTCTCCAGTGTGAGCTGGGGGCGGAGTGGGGAGCCAGGCAAGGTTCTAGGTCTTCAGTTTTGGTTCTTTCACGTGCCGTGAATTTTGAACCCATTCAACATCTTCATTCAGTATCACATGCCTTGGCAAAGATTTCTTTTGTCTCCTTGAAAAACTGAAATTTTCACTTTGCTTTTCCCCGTAGCCTGCTTGTAAATTAGAGCACAAAATATATTGAGCCAGCTTTTCAGAATTCATGTAAGATTCTCAGAGTGAGGCCACATAGGCAGATGCTCCAAACATGGCTTTCTTATGGGAACGAGCAAATGTGCAAAGAACACCTTGCGAGAATGTGCCCGCAGAGCACAGGCCCCAAGGAGATCCCAGACAAGAAACCAGTGTGCAAAGATGTGACGGGCCTTGTCCAAGGCAAGATTCATGCTGACTAGGACATGAATGTTTAATGTCAGTCTAAAGTAAACAGAAGATAGTGCCTCTAGGGTGATGACCTATACCAAGAAACCCACGGAAAAACAATTTAGATAAAATAATTGCTGACACCAATAAAAATAAGACCAGTGTTTTAGACGATGACACTGGGGGTGGGCAAACTGTGACCCCCAACCCAGGACCAGCCAGCTCCCTGTTTTGTAAATAAAGCTTTATTGAAACACAGCCATACCCTCTTGCTTACAAATTATCTGTGGCTGCTTTCCGACTTTAACTCGTGTAGTTGTGACGGAGACCATATGGCCAGCAAAGCCAAAAATATTTACTCTCTGGCACTTTGCAGCAAAGTTTTGCCAACCTCTGGTTTATGTGATAGGGACACGTCTGTCTTTCTCAACTACTTTTTTATAGTCCTAATTACAAGAGAATAGAATGTTCTCCAAAAAGTACACCTCACTCTCCCAAGGGAGCTTCTGAGACCCTACCCAAGCTGTGCTGCATCCCTCCTTCTTAGGCATGCAGCTGGGTGTCTTGGATTTTTGAACTCAGACCTGTACGGGGGCCCTTCTGCCTTTGTTGCCTCTGGCCCAAGTCTAGCTCCTCTCTGCAGAGAAGAGGAAAGTTGGGGGCAGAGGGCTCCATCCTTTTCAGGCTGGGTGCCCACCACCTGGTCCCCACCGTGAGGTGCTGCTGCAGCCCAGGGAGCAGGGACTTCCCCCTACTTGTCCTGGGAGCGGCCTCACCTCTTCCCTACACTCAGCCCACTCTGGGGCCCTGCGACCATGGAAACAGTTCTTTGCTGAAGGCGAGGCTGTATGGAGCCCTCTGAGAGTGCCATCGGGGACACTGGCCTGTCCAGAGCTTGCTTCCTCTCTTCCCTGCAGGCTGGGGCCTTGGCAGGTCCTCAGGGCACCTATGTGCCAGCACTCAACCTTGGGGTAGTGGAAATACCCTTCTCTCCCTGCACTCTCCATCCCGACATGCATTTCCTGTAGGTCCCCCACCCCAGGGTCACTCTCCCCACTGCTCAGCTCCCTCTGCTGGGGTTGCCGCCCTGTCTTCAGAGAGCAAGGGAGACTTCTGGCCCCAGTGTCTAGGGCTGGGCATGGGGTGGGGAAGAGTCCAATGCAGCCTGCGACCGGCCCCTCCTCAAGTTTCTGCAATCAGACACACCTCATCACCATGAAGTTTAATTTCCTTCTGAGCGTGTTCATCCAACGCACCAATGCAAATTAGTAAGAAATGTGCATTTCTCCCTTTCACATGAATCTAAAATAAACACCTTCCTACCCTGAGGAAGCACTTACTCCCCTCCTGTCCTGAGTGACGCCTCAAAGCCTCCCCACGGAGCCGAGAACAAGAGGCAGCTCGCTCTCCTGCTTGCTTTCCTGCCCACAGGGACCTCGCCTCCCTGGTGGCTCTCGCGGAGACTCTGCTCTTTGTCTCTTAGTGGGTTTCATCCTCACAGGCCGCGGGCTTGAAGTAAACGGTGAGCATGGCCGTCGCCGGTAGTCTTCATTTGGCCCAGCTTTTGTCTGTTGCTCCATTTCCGGGATAGGTTTAGCAAGGAGGCTCCTCAGGTGACAGGGGACAGCCTTACTGTCCTCCCCTCCAAAGTCCACTCCTGGGAAGGCTTTCCCAGCCATTGCCCGTCTCCTTGACTTCAGAAGATGGTCCTGGCAAAAACACAGATGCCAGGTCTATGGGTCATTAGCATTTAAGGACCCTGGGATTATTGCTGAACATGTATGAAAATAATAATAATAATAGTAACAGCTAACATTTGTTAAATATTTACCATGTGAGACTTGACATCGATTCTGTCACTTGACCCACAAAACAACTTCATGGTGTAGGAACTAGTGGAGTATCATCCTCACGTTACAGAGATTGAACGACCTTCCAGGGCTGCCTCATGCTCAGGCAATCTGACTGAGAATGCCGCCCACGTTGCACCTGTCTTAACAGAGCCCCTCCCAGGTAGCTAGCTCTGTGGCTTTCCCAGACAATCCTTGTTAGTACATTTCAAAAGCTCTGGGCATAGAGGTTCTACATCTTGGAACTTTTCCAACCCAAATAGTGAAAGAGGTGGGTAAATATGTATGTATAAGAATGTTCATGAAAGTTTTTTTTATTAATATAAAAGATTAGGAACAACCTGAATATCCAACAATAGGGGATTAATTAAGTATATTGAGGAATATATTTGTGATAGACTATCACAAAACCATTAACAAATATGTGTAGAAAATACTGAAATGGGATACTGCCTAGTCTATATTGCTGTATTGCTATAATGCATCAGATTGTATAACAGGTTCTATAATCATAGGAAAATTCATATATAAATACAAAAAAAAAACTAGAAGATCATCATAACCCAAAATTGTTAACCATGAGTTACCTCTGGGTGGTTGGATTTGGGGACTATTTTTAAAAACAAAGTTCTATGTTTTCCAAGCTTTCTGAAATTATAATTAGAAAAAAATCAATAGAATTTTTATGTTTATTTTGGTGATCTACATAGAAGTCCATTCTCAAATCTCTCACACCAAAAGGAAGTTGCTATATTACTCACTTCCACTTCCATGTAAGGTTGTCACAAAGCGGAGAAAATGAGAGTCTCTGGGTTCGATGTGGGCAATTGTCTTTTCTTCCTCAACTCTGAGAAAAAGAGAAAAAGAGTACTAGATCTCTCGTTGGCTAAGATAACTTTACAGTTGTGGTTGAAGAATAAAATCAAATAGTCGCCCCCACCACGGATGTGAACCGTCACCCTTCCCCTCTGGCCTAGCTCAGCCAGAACCAGCGTTACCTACAACGAGATTCATCTATTTACATGAAATGTGATGTGTGCAAAAAGAGGGAAGCATTTCAGAAGAAATATGCATCCGATACCTCTGATTCTCTAATGCTTATTTCTGCAGTAGATATCAACGCCACCACGCTCGATCTCACGGGGAAAAGCTATAAGAGCAAACGGTTGGGAAGGCGTCTTTGAGAAGTTGAGCTCAAAGCAGGGCTGGCAGGAAAAGGAAGAGGAGGAGGAAGACGGGGGAGGAGGAGAGTGGGGGAGGGGAAAGGAGGGAAAGTGAGAAGAGGGGAGGGGAAAGGCGAAAGCAAGGAGGGAAGGGAGAAGGAGAAAGAGCAAAGAGAGGAGGAGGAAATACGGATGCCAGGCCGGACTCCTGCAAGAGACTGTCTATCTTGAGACCGTGAGCGCTTCCAAAGCCCCGGCCCCTCATCTCCAGCACCAACAGCATTGGCATCACCTGGGAGCTCTTTAGAAATGCAGGTGCTCAGACCCCACCCCAGACCGCCTAGGTAAGACTGCACAAAACCCCAGGTTATCCGTACACACGCTAATGGTAGAGAAGCTCTGATGTAGCATGTCGTCCAAAGCCCATGGCTATTCTGGAATTATTTAGAAAAGGTTGAGACTGTCTCCTATCTCTCTTTAGTGACCCCTAGTGGTACGCCCAATAGGTAACAAGATCTATACCACAAGATGACTGAATTTTGATCTCCAGCTTGAACCAACAACTTTCCAATCATCAGCCAGTTGATCTATCCAAGGTCCCAAGCACCAGGAAGACTAGGATCCTAGCTGGCCATCCTGGAGTAGAACATCTTATTTAGTCCAAGCCAAGCTGGAGGGTAGTATTTTTCTGCATATTGTTGCTGTTGGAATTCAAACACCAGATTCCTGAATGGGATTCTTCCCTGTGAGTGTTTAAAAAGCACTGAGACACAACTAACTTTGGGTCTCTTGACTGCAGGCACATCAAGATGGGCCATTATCCATATTACCAAGTATACCTCATATATTGCCTCTTGGACTAGCCCTCAGTTTGAAGGCTTTATGGAAGGGAGGGAGGGAGACAAGAAGGAAGGAAGAAAGGAAGGAAGGAAGGAAGGAAGGAAGGAAGGAAGGAAGGAAGGAAGGAAGGAAGGAAGGAAGGAAGGAAGGAAGGAGTGGGGTTTGTGTTATTCAAAGGAAGTCTACCTACCAGAAGCACTTTCCAGGAGAATTCTTGGTTATTGAAAACATCATGTTGTCTGGCAATCATGCCTTTTCCACCAGATGATTCTGGATTTGCCCACCAGGTGATGGATTATTCTATCGCCAGCTGTAGTTGCCCAAATCTCCTTTCCTATATGGTTCCAAGTTAAAGTTGGCCAAAGGTGATGCTGCATAAGCCTTGAGAGACAGAAGTGAAGCTACAGTCATTACGCCCTGAAGGTCATTGTTGAGTGTGGAGCAGGAGGTGCTAGAGAGTTCCAGAATGTCCTCACCTCTTCTTACTACATATCCATCTATTCTTCCTACTGCCAGCTCTGCTGCCCAGTGGCACTACCAGGACCACCAAGAGAGGCACTGCTGTAAACCTGCTGCGGTGGCAGCTTCAAAGAGCCAACAACCTTTGGGCTAATACCAACCCCTCTTCACCGTCCCCCTGCAAGAGCTCTATGTGCTTCGAGATTTCCTGCAAACTCTGACTCGGTCACCAGCACCAGGGCTGACTTTTCTCCAAATCTTCAACGCCCATTTTTAGGCCCCTATCTCAGCCCACAAGTGTATAAGGTCCAAACTTTATGTTAAATTCTTAATTCCAAAACATTCATAGTGGTTCTTCTTCTCTGAATCCTGACTTATATGCCCATGAACTCTGGCTTCTATGTTGTTCTGCTCACATTCTGAGGTTTCTACTGGGATGCCTTAATATCAGATTCCGGTTGCACCTCACTCTGCTTTTCTTCTGGGGACCACCTGGCATCTGCCCATCCTCCACTTTTCCTTTGAACTTCTTGTCCTGGAAATGACATCTGTAGGGACTGCTTCCTGCCACAAGCCCAAAATTTTTTTTCTATTTCCCACCCTCTCACCAGTGTTTGTTAAAAGGAAAGCAGGTAACTGATTGCTTATTTATACTGCTAAGGAATCTAAGGGCAGTGTGAAGGCTTTACTTTCTATGGCTGAAAACTTCAAGACAGGGGTTTTTAGTGGAAATCAAGATGATAAAATGTAGTTCAAAGAGCAGTGGTATTTCTAGTTGGGGCTATGAGAACAATTAATTATAGGTTGTAGCTTGCTTTAGGTGCTAATTTCTAGCTTTTAATCATATGTGATGCTATGAATACTTCTCTTCAATCTTGGTGCAAGGGCAAAATGCTAGTTTCTAAACATCCTTGGGATGATCATATGATCCTAAAATCCTTGGAATAAGTGAATGTTCTAATCTTTTTTGAGTGAATATGCTGTATACAGTATTTTTTAAAGGAAGGAGAATTATAGGATGCTTTATCAGTGCAGTGCTTCTGGGCATGTGCCTTTGACTTTCTATCGACAGCTCTGTAGGCACAGAGGTTGACTTACACAAAACCGATAGCAATGCACAATAATCCCTGTTTGAGAGCAATGCAAGTTATTCCTGTTCATGACAATGTAAATTAATTTTACCTGGTGGAGTTGCAATTTATTTTCATCGAATAGAAAAAATAGCCCCAAATATCCCTGCTATTACAGTTTATTACTTTGTAGAATGTCAAACAGTTTTACATCTGTTAGCAAGTTTATTTCAGTATTCTTTTGACTATGTAAATCTGTTCTTCAAATTCCCTTTTGAACTAGTCTTAACATTTTACCAGTTCCCTCATCAATTAATGAGTTAAATATAATTTTGACTTTGTATGTAATTTATATTTATATGAGTCATGTTTTCATTCACACTTGTTTTATGGAATTTATATCATGTTAATATAAACCAAGTTTGAGATTTCAACTCTAAAAGTGATTTCAAAGTGTAGCTTGCCTAGTCTTAACTTTTCTCCCTATACATTTTAAAACATCTGGATGTCTTAGCCCCTCCTCTGTCTCAATATTCCAGCACTAACACACACACCTGGAGAGGTTAGAGCCCACCTGAGATAGGTTGGGCCGTCCGTCTGGACCCAGCTCCCGTTACACTGATGAGAACATGTAGAAACTCCTGGGGTTTGAAATACTTAAATATCTCAGCTATTCCTTTAGAATGAAACAGTAAGAAGAGAGAACCGGACATATTAAAGTAGAGCCAAGAGTTACGAAGTATTAGAGTATTTATTTTATCAAAACAAATAAAGGAAGTAAACCAGTCAAGCACACAGTTACACACAGGAACGAAAACCATGGGGATCCCCTCATAAATTCCTCTTGTACTTTATTTTTACCTGTCTACTAGCTCTTGTTACTCAGTTATTCAGCAGACTAGTTTACGATCAGGCACTGTCCACTCCTTTCCATGGCAAGTCCCTGGAGTTAGGGGACATCTCCCGTGGCGCCTTGCGTGACGGTTTCCTTGCACGCTCTGCCCCTCTCTTCTTCCGCACGCTGGATTCTTCTGCATCCTAGAGGGTGACGTGCTCTTTCTCTATATCTGGAAAGCTCAGTGTGTGTGCGTGTGTGTGTGCGCGTGTGTGTGTGTGTGCGCACATACACAGCCCCCCACACACACCCCAAACACACCCTGACTCCAGCTCCTCCTTCAGCTCAGACGGCCTTTCTCAAGGAAGCTTTGAGGCCACCCCAGCCCAGAGCAGGCCCTCCTGTGCTACCCCCACACAGACGCTCTTCTTTTCCTCCCGAGCTCGCGGATGTGATTATTTGTCTCTCTCCACCATTGTCAATAAAATCCGGGATCATTGTATCACTACTGTATCCCCGGACCTGGCAGAATGCCTGGCACATAGAAGGTGTTCTTGAATGAATTAATAAGAACTCAATGCCTGTTTGTTACATGGATGAATGGATGGCTGTTTGGTCTGTTAAAGTCCCTAAAAGCAAAAGAAGCTGTTAAAATAGCATGACTCTGACTTACTGTTAAGGTCTGAATAAAAGAGACCATTCAAATTCTGGACTAAGTTTGACAATGCACTGTGTTGCTGAGTTGTGGGAAGTCATTTTCATACATTTCTAGGGGGAACTGGTAAACCTCTTGGGAGGGCAATTTGGCAAAAGCTTACAAATTAAAAGCATAAAGATCACAAATTTACAAACCTTCTGACCCATTAATTCTTTCGGAAATATATTCACTATGTATGCTTGTGCATTTGTGAAATAATCTGTGTTCAAGGGTGTCCACTATAGTTTCTAATATAATAGTAAACGACTGAAACAACCTAAGTGTCCACTGATAGGGAACTAATTAAATAATGCAATGAACATTCCAAGCAATGGAATACTCTGCAGCCATTAAAAAGAATGAGGTGGGTTTGCATATATTCATATGGTATAATCTAAAAGATCATTGTAGCAGTAAGTGAAAGATAGTTGCTACTATGTATGAGAGTATCTACATATGTATAGGATGTTTCTGGAAGTATCTATAGTAAACTGGTGGCAGCCGTCTCTTTGGGGAGGAGGAGAGGTGTGGCCGGAGGGAAGGGATGGGGAGGAGACTTAGGTTTCAATGCATACACATTTTTTAACTTTCAATTTTGTGCCTTAATCATGCATTACCTATTCCAGAAATTAACAAATGCAACTCTAAGAACTGTAAAAACAATTAATAAAGTTAGCTATGTAGTAACTGCAAAAAAAAAAATATTAATGGGATTTAGATCTGAATTAAGTTTTACTGATGTCTCTTTGACTTTCTCAAGCCCAGATTTTCACACACGTACTCTCAAGGTATCATTGACTTAAGCAGGCCTTTGAGTCATTCCTTCTCTTTTCATCTCCTCACAGACCTTTCCGTCTTCCCAACTTCCCCGGAGTCTTATCTGACTTGGAAGCAGGGACTCCTTAGAGGGGAGGTCCCGAAACAGGACTGCGTCTGCATGCACACTGAGGCTCATGACATAAAATCTCAGTGCCCTGTGAAACCCGCCCGGTCCACCCTGGCCCGCTGTGCTGACTTTGGCAATCCTCGTCAGTCCGGTCATGCCAGTAATGCTATTGAGACTAAATAGAATGAGCACGTGGCCGTGTCCTCCAAGTGTTTTCTGATACAGCTAAATGGAAAACTGTAGATTACAGTTATTTATTTTGTGATAAACTCTTTGTTTACGTTGCTGGTGATCCAGAAAAAGTGGTCTCCTACAACACTCCACGACCCAAACAACGACAAGCTGAATTTCTGTTTCATCTACCGCAGGAGACCTCCCCCATGTGTGCTGCAGCAATGGTTTTTGACACAGCTTAGGAAATGATAAATTACACCCAACAAAAACAAAGAGAAACTCAGAATTTCACAGCAGATAATTGTAAAGAAAACAGTTATTTGCATCTCTGTCTCCCACATTTTCAAAAAACAATATACTTGAAATAAAAAAAGACCCAAGAATAGTAAAAACAATTTCATTTTCCTCTTATAATTGGAAACATTTGGAGAAAGCACTTTGACTGCTCAAGCTGCATATTTCTGGCCTAGTTTTACATAGGGAATGTTACCGTACCTTTGTCTCTTATTTCATTGTGACTGCAATTTTCACAAATGCCCAATATGATGTGATTAAAACAAATGCAGCAAGTACAACAGCATTCCCGTATATGCACACACCAATACAGCTGCTCTTCCTGTTCTCAGGGATGCTACAAAGGGATAACCTTGTCTGCAAGTTCACATACAACTGGGAGGCAGGGCTAGAAATGCCATCCACACCCCACTCGGTAATAACAGTTGTGTGGCCAAGTTGCATGAGGACAACATGAACTCCTGGTCATTGATGTTCATGCAACGCCATCATAAAAATCAAGATCTGTAGGAAAACACTCATAGGATAATCACACATCAAATAACAACTCTAATTGGTTTTAAACAGGCTTATGGTGTGCCGCATCTTCCTTTTCCTTTGAATTATCTCTTAATTATTTGAAACTGCTTTGAAAGGAGCCATATGCATGTTACCTCATCAAAGAGACAGATACTTTGATTGTTAAGGACAGCACTGATTTTTATTTTCAGAAATAATGACTTTAGATTTATATTAACTTTTTTTGAAAGCTCATTATTTTTAACAGTTTCCAGAATTTAATCTATTTGTATTTACTAACTTCAAGCTGCAGATGAATTACTTCAATAATTCAGGGATACATTCTCTAGCTCAATTATCCCTATAGGTTCACTCTAGAGCCATGTTGTTTTTTCAAATCAGTTGATCCAAGATAGAGATACTAATAATATGGCCCTAATGGATGACTGCTTATTCCTGTTTTAAAATTTTTACTGAGCGAAACTACCTCAGCCAGGACTTACGGCAGCATACATTGAAGACAAAATTAAGCAATTACTTCCATGGGGTGATTGGCCCAAGATCATTTCCTGGGGAAAATTCTGAGTCTGTGTGGGTCCCAGCTCTGTTTGCACCTGAGCGGGCAGTCCTGATTGCACTCCTTATTTTCACCATAGAATGTTAGTATCGCCCACCGCTTCGCTGCTTTTCTTAAAGTGCACAGACTCTCTCCTCTCCTCACAACAGTAAAAGGCAAGCTGTTTTTAACAGCAAGAAATAGAAAACCCCAGCACAAGTAGCACAGTCCATAAGGGTATTTCATTGTTTACTTGACAAGAATCTGTAGTGGAGCTGTCTCAAGATTGGACTGACAGCTCAGTGTCAGTAAGGACCCAGGCTCTCTATCTTTTCTCTTGATCGTCCTCAGCTAGTTGCTTTTCAGTCTCATCCCTATTGCCTCATGACAGCTCCCATTGCACCAGACATCACATCATGTCTGGTGCAGTGTTCAAAACAGGAAGAGGGGAGAAGAAGCCATAGCAACATCTTTCTTCTCATACCATTTGCTTTGTCAGTAAAGCAAAAGCTTCCCTAGGAGCCCCAAGCCAATTTCCCCTTATGTTTTTTCACCACACCTGTATCATTTGGCCACTCCTAGCTATAAGGAAGGCTAGGAAATTGACCCTCAAGTTTTTATAGAAAAATATACACATGGGAAATGGAGTTGGGAGTAGCTGTTGGATTAGCCAAGCAATGGGTGGCTTCCTCGACAAGCAAACAGATTGCTGGGAATCCCCGGCTTAATCAGAGCCCTGCCTTGGGCTGTCCGTTACTCATCTCCCCTCAAGCTTATATGATGGTCAGGCATTCTCTAGAAATCTCCGTAATCTGCCCTTGAAACCTGAGGAATCAAAAATGATTATGCATTTCTCTCCCTTTGCAGAATCACTGTCACTTAGTTCAGTATCAGAACTGCATCTTAGGCTTTCATGGAATCTCCTATACTGCAGGGCCCAAGTCCATAAGACCCATTATTGAGCTTTGCCGTAAAAATGTCGAGGACAGTTTCCATGCACCGCTCCCTACTTGCAAAGCTAAGCCCTAAGAGACTTCTTTTAGAATGCAGTGCTGGGAAAGATTTGCTTGCTCTAGGGAAACCGGCATGCCGACTTCTTTCTGGTAACACAAATAAGGTACAGCATGGTCCCTTCTACTTCACCCCGGGTGCCAGGAGGCACAGGGTTTGAGCCACAGCTGTGGCACGCGCATGCCCCAGCATCTGTTTGTCTTCTTGTTCTCCGCGATCTGGTCTTAACCTTGGTATTGTTTTATTGACTGTGTTCTGTTGTAACCCCCCTCAAATATTCTGTAGAAAAGAGGCAATCAGTGCAAAGGGAAGAGAGAGGACATTTATTTCAGCATGATTTATCAAAGCAAACTCCAAAGGCTAAAATAATCATAATGGTAAATCACAAGGGCCACTGGTGGAGAATAGTTTGACTGAAAAATAGCACATTATTTCTCACTACATAAAATACTCCCAGTTTAAATAGATCCTTAATGACCAAGGGCTGGGTTCTAAAACTTCTTTTTGTATACTTTTCATAGTGTTTATACCTGCTTTTATGTATTTCATTTCCCAAATTTTTCTTTTCACTAATTTATTGCTTAAAAATCACCAAATGGCCGGGCGCGGTGGCTCACGCCTGTAATCCTAGCACTCTGGGAGGCCAAGGCAGGTGGATCACTCAAGGTCAGGAGTTCGAAACCAGCCTGAGCAAGAGCGAGACCTTGTCTCTATTATAAATAGAAAGAAATTAATTGGCCAACTAAAAATATATAGAAAAAAATTAGCTGGGCATGGTGGCGCATGCCTGTAGTCCCAGCTACTTGGGAGGCTGAGGCAGTAGGATCGCTTGAGCCCAGGAGTTTGAGGTTGCTGTGAGCTAGGCTGACGCCACAGCACTCTAGCCTGGGCAACACAGTGAGACTCTGTTTCAAAAAAAAAAAAAATCACCAAATGATCAATATTGACGTGTTGATCCTCAGGGCTGGCTAATTGCCCATCAAATATGCATCCTTTTCTCCTTTCGCCTGGACAGGACCTCAATTTAGTTGGGAGTGCCCAAAGGCCCACCTGAAAAGCTTATATTTTCCAATTTCCCTTGCAGTTAGGAATGACCACATGGCCTGACCCTGGCCGATGAGATCAGCTAGAATTAGTTCAGAAAGCCCTTCAGAGGGGGCAGGCCCAGGGGTATCTCAGTTGGGTTCCCTTAAGAGGAGATCCTGAGACAAGCACTTATTCGGGAGGTGGTCCCGGGGAAAAAGAAATGAGGGAGGGGGGTGACTGAGAAAGGGGAGGCAGCAAATCAAATGAAGGAGGCATGAGCCAGTAGCCACGGGTGCCTCACTCGTACGTGGGACCAACCCTCTGAGGAACTGCATGGAACACGGGGCACAAGTAGGTTGAGGTGGCTCCTTCCCCATTGGTTAGGATCAACCTTGGGCTGGCTGTCCTTGCACGTGGTTGGGTGGTCTTCTCTGGCTCTAGCAAGCAAAGGGATGCTGTGGTGTGGCTGGTGTGTGACGCTTATAATGTGTGTGGAACTATGTACTCAGCTGGCAGGAATGAAGAGGGCCAAGGGAAGGTGGCCAGAGCATCCCAAGCATCTTGCAGAGCCAGCGTGCACACTGGGCATGCCACTTCTCCTTCCTGCTTCTGCCTGGAGTGTAAATGTGATGGCTAGAACTCCAGTAGATGTGAAACAAAACAAGGGCTGCACCCTAAAAAGGGCTGAGTGGAAAACCAGAAACAGCACAGGTTCCTGGTGTCGCTGTGGAGCTGATAAAGCTTTGGACAATATAACTCTGAGCTCGAGAGAAAAATAAACGCTCATGTGGTTTAAGCCTCAGTCATTAGGTTTCCTTTTAGACAGCGCTGAACTCAATCTTAACTGATACACATGCCTAGTGCCAGCCACATGCACCAGAATCAGGCTTCAAGGGTACCATCAATAACTCAGTGTTTTTTCACCGGGACTCTGTCCCGCTGACCCAATTCAGGTTGAGCTCCTTCTCAGTGAAAATTACCCAGAGGAAATCTTCTCACCTTGAATTTTTCTAAGCTGCCTAGAAATCAAGCAGCATCTTTCCTTTCTGACGCATGATATCAAAAACATCACTAAACATCTGAGTTCACTGAGTTTTTTCTTAAGTTAAGAATGACCCTTTAGTAGCAGAGCTCCCTGGGGTCGGCCAAGTCTGCATGGGGCCAGCTCCTGCCTCCTTCCTCTCCTTTCCTCTGGGGCTCCTCCCAAGGGCCCCCATAAACATTCTACACACAAAACTCCAGCTCACAAGCCCCTTCCCAGAGATCACCATATTCCTCTGCAGCAAAAATACATGAATAGATATAAACTACTTTTTAAAAACAATCCTTAGTAATTTCAAGTAATTAAAAATGTATCCTGAATTGAGTTGTCATTTCATATCAATGTTGATCATTATTCAAAAGAAAAAGTAATTTTGGGGAAAATGCATCTCTTACTGTGATGGAAGGGGATGTTTTATGGTCCCCAAAATGAAAGACCAACACTGGGGGACACCAATATTTGAATTATGCCGTGTTTGGCACTCTGAAGGTTTTTATTGCTTCAAGAGATTCACTTGAGAATATTTGGGAAGGATAAAGACATCTTTTCTATATGTAAAGTGGGAGAAGGCAAATTTTAAAAGCAGAGGAAGGCAAACCAGCATAATACCTCCTGACTAATTTTAGGAAAGAGGTCAGCTGACAGTCGACTCTCTAAAAACCATCGGGGCTGGCTCACAGTTCACAGAGCCAGCAGAAAATACTTGCATCCCCATTTGAAAATTCTGTCCACCGCACGAACTTGTCCCGCCACGCGTCTTTCCTTCATTTCTGTTCTAGACTCGCCAGTCATGTCAATTAATTCCAAACCACCTCCCAAGAGGAACGTCCCTCCCTCCCGTGGCGCCTCCATAAACGGCCCCCTCTGCCCTCCGGCACCTGTCCCAGCTCATTGGACCAGGCCTGGTGTCTGATTTGACCAACAGTCAATCTGTGGGCCAGCCTGCAGGCGACACCTGCACAAAACAAGGAACTGAACCAATCAGAGGCTCATTCAGAGAAATTTGAATGGGAACATGAAAAAGCCATGCGGTTAGAACAGAGACCAGGCCCGGCACAGTGGCTACGCCTGTAGTCCTAGCACTCTGGGAGGCCGAGGTGGGAGGATCACTTGAGCTCAGGAGTTCAAGACCAGCCTGAGCAAGAATGAGACCCCCATGTCTACTAAATATAAAAAAATTAACCGGGCATGATGGTGCATGCCTGTAGTCCCAGCTACTCGGGAGGCTGAGGCAGAAGGATTGCTTGAGCCCAGGAGTTTGAGGTTGCTGTGAGCTAGGCTGATGCCCTGGCACTCACCCAGGAAACAGAGTGAGACTCTGTCTCAAAAAATAAATAAATATATAAGAACAGAGACCAGGAAGTGAGTGGACCCAGAAGGGGAGGGGCCAAAGGCCAGAGTCACAGCCACACGGGGCCACAGCAAGTGAGAGCCAGGTGGGATTGGGTACAGCCTGTGAGGGAGGAGGGGAGAGGGAGAGAGGAGCTGATGTCCCAGCTCTCAGGAGCTCAGGGAGGCCGTGATTCCCTGGATTCCCACAAGCTCCTTGTTCTTGACTGTCTGCAGTTACCATGCAGTAGGCTGGTTATTGCTGAAACTTAAAGCAATGAGAATCATTTCTTTTGTGCATGAATCTGCAGTTTGGGCAGGGCTTGGTGGGGACTACTAATCTCTCTGCCCCACCATGCACCTTAGCTGGGATGAGTGGGGGCCCAGATCGCAGAGCTGGTGGCCCAAAGCCAGGTCCCTCGACTCCTCCTGTGCCTCTCCCACGACCAGGGTGCTCGTTGGGTGCAGGGTGGTCACCATCAGTTCCTGCAAGTTGCTGGAATCCTGTTGCCCCTTCTTTGTTCTTCCCGGAACCACTTTTACCACCAGCTTCCTCTCCGTGGCCAGCATAGAACTGTTTGAGGTCTGAAAGACGTAGAATAATCACTGCCGTTAAAGTCTAGTCGTCCGCAATTTGACCTGAATGCTACTGATTCAGGGCACAGAGGGAGATCTTGTCCCCTGGGTGGCCCCAGGCAAAACCTGATCAAATGAGCTACTACCTCAGCTTGCAAGAATTATTAATGGAAATGCTCGGAGCACCAAGGAAGGAATACAGAAAGTTCTGCAGAATACACAATGTTCTATCACATAGAGATGTCCCAATTATCTTTTCATCTGAAAGCCTAAAACTGCTGGCCTATGAAAAACAATCTAGCCCATACGTATATTTCTCTTGTTTAGCTCATACTGTAGGGTTTTTTTTTTAATTGCCAGTTTTTAAAACTTGGGAGAATTTTCATTTTAAAAAATGCTTTTCTGACTTCTCTTGAAAAGACCAAAAGCCGTGGAAACACCAGGCCAATTTCTCACACAGCGTGTGTCTGGCGGACCTGAGAGCCCCAAAGTCCCCACGAGGCCTGGCCTGTACCAGACCTCGTGCCTGGCTCCTTCAGGCTCCTGAGTTTGAGGTCCCTGTGGCTTTGAAAGGAGATACAAGCGGCAGTGGTCATTGGCTGGAGAGAGCATGTGCAGTGACATTTTAGTTTTGTATTTCACAAAACGCCTTTCCAACTCCCTGTTAATTGTTTTGTGTGTGTGTGTGTGTGCCCTGCTCTGTTGCCCTGGCTAAAGTACAGGGCAGCATCATAACTCACTGCAGCTCAAACTCCTGGGCTCAAGCGATCCTCCTGCCTCAGCCTCCCAAGTAGATGGGACTACAGGTGTGCACCACCACACCTGGCTAATTTTTCTATTTTGGGGAGAGATGGGGTCTTGCTCTTGCTTAGGCTGGTCTTGAACTCAAGCTATCCTCCCACCTCAGCCTCCCAGAGTGCTAGGATTACAGGCGTGAGTCACCATGCCCACCTCCCCCCGTCAATTTTGATAGCTTTGTTTCAAAGACTTGAGCTGACACAAGTGAGACAAGGTTGATGCATAAAAGATGACCTCTCAGTTGGCCTGAGGAGCAGAAAGAGGCTCCCCTCTTGGTGCAAGCTCAAGTGCAAGCTCTCCCTGTCCAATGAGGCCTTATGAACTGCAGGCTGGCAAGTGAGCTGGGGTGAACGTCCCAGTTAAGCAGGTCCATGTGGGCCACAGTTCAGCTTAAAGATAGCTGTCCAGATGCTGGACCTGAGGATTCTGCAAGGGGGAAGGAGGCACGTTTGTCATGTGGTACTAGCTTCTCCCTCCACACGTTTATGCAATTTTTATGGCATCCCTCGTAATCATTTTATTTCCTGTTAAATGCCAGCTCTCGGGTCCTAATCATTCTCCCTGTGACGGTACTGTTGGCACAGCAGGCCATTTCCATCAGCAATGCTGCCCATCAGAGGGGAGTCCTTAGTCAAGGAACAAAGCTTGCTCTCAGTCTAACACCACACCGGGCCCCAGAAAATCCGGGGGGCTCTGAGCTGAAGTTTGCGGCACGGCGCTCCCCGCGGTCTGGTTCACAGCTTGCATCACCAGCAAGTGCAGCCTGTGCTTCCTCAGGACACTCCAGCGGGGGTCAAAGTCACACCATGTATTGCCCTGGCTCTGCCCCCACCAGAAGAACTCCAGAGCCCAGTTAGTGCAGGGACGCCCTGAGAGGTATCCCGTATGCTCAGGAAGTGGCCTTTTCAGGTGCCGCCTGGCATTTGCCATCTTCCCCCTCTGATGCTGTTTCTCCCTGCTGGTACCTGGAGCTGAAGCCACCCAAGCTCCAGGGAGGCTGCTGTGTCCGTGCTGCACCTCTGGCACACTGGTCGTGTGTGGCCTCCGACAAGGACCCCAGGGGAAAGGACTGTCCTCACCCCCAGCTCCACAGCTTCACCCGGTCACACAGAGCAGTGCTGTCGGGGCCCTGCACCCTGCAGCTCTCAGTGTCACTGATTGCTGCAGCCTCATCTCCCAGGACTCAGCGATGGTCCGTGGGGCTGTGGCTGAGGACAACCCAAGTGATCTACACCACGATGCGTGTTTGGTCATCTCCCTTCCACCCATCCGTTTTTCCTGAGCTTCCACTCTTTCTGCCGTGAGAATTTCCTCAAGTTACCCAGCCACCCAAACCAGTCTGGATCCTAGGCCTGAATACAGCTCGGATCCCCAGGCATGGGGCACCCAGAACACCAGCTGGTTTTCTGGGAGGTTTTCCTGACCCTTCAGGTGAAACAGGGTCCCCACCACTCCCAGAAATCCTCTCATCCCCCTCCCTCGGCTTCTGTTTCCTTCTCATTGCTTCCTGACACGTTTTACCTTGATTTTGTGTTGATTGTCTCCTGTCACTAGGATGTAAGCCCCCGAGGGCAGGAAGCCTGGTGTTGCTGAACTCTGTATTCTCAGCACCACGCACAGGGCCTGGCACACTGTGGATGTGTAATAAATGCATTGAGTGGAAAGTAACAGTAAAGAGGGCTTTATTTTCTGTTCTATAAACAGGGTCTCTTTCTTTCATTTCTTCACCACAGTTAAGAAAGCAAAGACAGGGAAAGAAGAAGATAGGATAGGAGAGATTTATAGGCTCTGTCTGCGTTTTGTAAGGTGCGTTGGCAAGGAAAATGGCCAAAACAGAGAAGAAAGACGCTAAGATTCTTTCCAGACCAATACAGTCTTGATCACATTGAATGACAATGACATTCCCATGAGATGAGGAACGATCTAGGTCTCCTGGCCTGAGTGTCACGGGTTGTTCTGTGTCAGGCTGTGTCTCCTCTGAGCGTGGACACACCACATCTTCTTGCTGCCTCCTGGCTCAGTCTCAGTCAGCATCTATGGTAGAAGGAAGATGTGCCCAGCGTTACACTACGCCTGGGTAGAGAGGGGCAGCTGATATTTGGACGTGAGACAATAAACAAGCAATCCAACAAATAAATAATTTCAGACAGTGACAAGTTCTTTGAAGACAGTAGCAGCAGGTGACTTGATGGGGGAGTGGCACCTCCTGGGTGCAGTTACACACCCACTGTGGGAGAAGCCGTCTCAGCTGCCTGACTCTGAGTGCTCAGAAGACTGTAGCACTTAGCCCTTTATACTGCATTTAAAAATATCTGAACCCAACCAGGAAACTGAGAATGTTTGATCTGGAAGTCTTCATGGCACTTACAAATTCACTGCAAATCCACTGGCATGTATTGTTTTCTTGTTGAAGATGATTTATAGGTCAAATCTGGGTTCATGATTCCATCCCACTTACATTTCTTACTCATTTCCAAGTCTGAACTGTCTCAGCGAGTAAGTCTACTATATGCTGGTTCCGGAGCAAGAGACACCGAAAGGAATGTGATGAAGATGAGTGACTCTTCTAGGTGGCAGCTTTGGGTTGGAATCCTGGCTCCTTCCCCTTCTTTTCCTATTTCAAGGCTAAATCTTGCCTGTTTGAGCCATTTTTCTCTTGTGTAAAATGGGACGGATCGTATCCACCTTACAGAGTTGTTGGGCTATTTAAACAAGATAAATGATGTGAAGAACCTATCCCAGTGGCCTCACATAAAAGATGTTCAGTCAAAGGCAGCCATTTCCTGCCTCACACATCCTTGCTTCCAGGAGCAGACAGGAGTCTGAAGCGATTCAGCGGCATGTTCTCCTGAATAGGGACCTAACATTTAAAGAACTGGTACAGACGGAGGCTTGAAATGTTGTCTAGTTTCCCAGAATAGTGGGGCAAAGGAAGCCACTGTGGTGACTGGTGGTGGCAGCACATTCTCTGTTCTTGGGACATAGATACGTCACCTGGGGGCCGTTGGCTTCTCTGGGGCTATGGCTCCCTTTGGCACAGTTATCGTACTTCATGACAATATGGAAGACCTAATAATAGTATTTTTTCCACCCCAAAAGCAGGGGGCCGCTTTGCATCTTTTTCAGAGCCCTGAATCACTTGGTAATGTGAAACATGTCTGTGAGAGCCTTTGTGTTGCTTGTCCTTATGGTTTCATGCAAAGATTGAGCAAGGGGAATTCTTCATAAACAGCTTGCAATTATTTAGTGAAAAAAACATAAAAATAAAGTTGGGTGGGTATTAGTCAGACTTCTGGACAAATCCAAGCTCCCTCAGCAAGAATGGTCAAGGGGCCAACACTTAAGTGCACATATAGTAGTAACGTTCATCAGGGGTCAGACAGTCGGGAGCGGGAGGAGGGCATGGGTACATTCACGCCTAACGGGTGCGGTGCGCACCATCTGGGGGATGGACGCGCTTGAAGCTCTGACTCAGGTGGAGCAAAGACAGTACATGCAACCTAAACATTCGTACCCCCGGAATTTGCTTCTAGGGGCTTGTGTCTGTGAGCGGATGAGTGCAAACACCTCCCCCGAGCCCACCACAGGGACACGTTCACCCTCATGGAGGGTCAATCTTAGATTTGGAAGAGTAATTCTCAGCTTTAGGAGGTGGGAGGTGGGAAATTAAGGAATTCTGTAAAAAAGACAGTGTGACTTTCCTTTTTTTTTCCCCTCTGTAATTTCTGGTTCAAATTTTCATGTTTAGAAGTTGCAAGCTCCGTGTGGTTCAGGAAAAGCCATCTACTCTTTCTACCACTTATTTCATCACCAGGAATCCACCATTGGAAAAGGACAGGCTGCTGTGCATGTGTGTGTTCTCTTGCGTGCCTGCATGGGCACATGTGTGGGTGCGTGTGAGCGTGTGATGGAGCATGTTCTCTCGTGGTTCCATGACTGTGATTTTTCCGGAAAGCGACTGCAGTAGCAGGAAACGTTCTGACGTGTGTGTTCAGTAAGTGCTGTGGCAGAAGAATCACCCAGGGAGTTGATCTTTTGAGGGGACAGTGGGACTGCCCTGAGTGCAGAGACACTTTTCTAATTGAATCCATGCCATTTTTGATAAACAGGCACCTATTCTTCGCTCTACCCTGATACAGTTACTGGAATTTGCATATGACATTTCCATGGTTTTGCTGAATTCATTAAGTGCAATCTCCATCTTTATAAACTACCTTATAAATAATTCTCTAAACTAAGAATGAGCTCTATTTCCATTCTTCTGTATCACTTCTCTGGTCTCTGTTGGCACTGCCTCATGACGTGTGTTGCCTCCATGGTACATACTTAAGAAAGAATAGGGTGTTCTGCTGTAGATGAAATTGAACATTTTCTTTCCACAAATGGAACCCAAGAGGAGCTGTTTCCCCTACATTTTTTCTCAAATGAAGCCACTAATGCAGACGATCTAAATGACATAATTGTGTGTATGCTGCGTGGATACGTATACTTTGACTAACCATGGGAATACTGTTCTGGTATTCCTTAGATTGATTACTTCTACCCCCAGATTCTGCTGTCAGCTCTGTGCCTTTTGTCAGGGGCCTTTCTGGTTGAGTGAGAAAAGCAAGGCAGCAAAATGCACTGTGTGGAAAGAACATGTGCTTTATGTTCACTGACGGGGAAAGGGTCTGCCACCCCAAAATGACAATGTGAAGACAAAGCAAACACAGTCTCCACTTTCCTGAGGTGCCTGTTAGCGCTGGAAAATGCATCTTCTGCAATTCCACCCCCCCCCCAAATGAGGGCTCTTTCCAAGAAAAACATCAGCGGTTCCAGCTCCTCTTCCATTATCTCCCGTATGAAGTCTCTGCTTTAATAGGGGTGCTGCTGGGTGTGTTTCAGTGTTTCCAAGAGTGGAATTAAGCGGTGTGCAGGGTATCAATCTTATTAGTAGTCGATGACAGGTATTTGCCATCCACAGAGAAATACATAAAGGTGGTGCAGACCAAAGCAGGTTCCTGTGATATTTTAATAATAACACACACTCCCAGCACCACTTGCGCAAAGACTGAATTTGTCAGATCCTCCTGTGTTCATTCTGGGAGTCTGTATCCACCATGTTGCAACTATGGAACTCATATTTTGACATGACTGCCTAGGCCACTTAGCCTTGAGCTCCAAAGCTTTGAGGTATGACTTGCTGACTTTTGGTCCTTAGTGCTCGGGACACTCTCTTGGACATAAAATAGATGCCGACTGGTTGAATTTCAACTGCTTTAGCATTAACAGGGACTTCCACATAGCATTTCTGAAGCTTCCAGAAGTTATGTCCCTTCAAGCCCTCTTTGGCTCTTCAGTTCAGCCATCTGTTGGCCACAATGCCAAAGCAATTCTAGAGTTATTTGTGCTTATTAATGACCTCTCTTAAAATTAGATAGAGTACCAAGTCAACCGGCTCAATAGTAGTCAATTTAGTTAAGTGATGCTTTGACGTCTTGGGCTTTAACCCTTAAATTATAAGAAAAATAGAGTCACCTTTGAAGAAAAATTAGAAGAAAATATTTCTTACATGGTCTACATCATCTGAAGTTTTCTGTTGGTGGCAGTGATAGTGGTGGTGATGACAGTGGTGATGATGGTGGTGGTGATGATGGTGGTGATGATGATGGTGGCGATGACGGTGGTGGTGGTGATGACAGCGGTGGTGGTGGTGGTTATGGTGGTGGTGATGGTGGTGGTGATGGTGGTGATGATGACAGTATTGGTGGTGGTGATGATGACGGTGGTGCTGGTGATGATGATGGTGGTGGTGGTGGTGGCGATGATGACGGTGGTGATGGTGATGGTGGTGGTGGTGGTGGTGATGGTGATGGTGGTGATGATGACGGTGGTGCTGGTGATGATGGTGGTGGTGGTGGTGGTGGTGCTGCTGCTGCTGCTGATGGTGGTGGTGATGGTGGTGATGATGACGGTGGTGATGGTGGTGGTGGTGGTGATGGTGGTGATGATGACGGTGGTGATGGTGGTGGTGGTGGTGTTGGTGGTGATGATGATGGTGGTGGTGGTGGTTGTGGTGCTGCTGCTGATGGTGGTGGTGGTAGTGATGGTGGTGATGGTGGTGGTGGTTGTGGTGGTGGTGGTGATGGTGGTCGTGGTGGTGGTGGTGATGATGGTGGTGGTGGTGGTGATAGTGATGATGGTGGTGGTGGTGGTGATGGTGATGATGGTGGTGGTGGTGGTGGTGATGATGATGGTGGTGATGATGATGATTGTGGTTGTAGTGGTGGTGATGATGACAGTGGTGGTGGTGGTGATGGTGATGGTGGTGGTGGTGGTGGTGATGGTGATGGTGGTGGTGGTGGTGTTGGTGGTGATGATGGTGGTGGTGGTGATGATGGTGGTGGTGGTGATGATGACGGTGGTGGTGGTGGTGATGATGGTGGTGATGGTGATGATGGTGGTGGTAGTGGTGGTGATGATGACGGTGGTGGTGGTGGTGGTGGTGATGGTGATGATGGTGGTGGTGGTGGTGGTTGTGGTGGTAGTGGTGATGGTAGTGGTGGTGGTGGTGTGGTGGTGATGATGACAGTGGTGGTTGTGGTTGTGGTGGTGATGATGACGGCGGTGGTGGTGGTGGTGATGGTGACGATGGTGGTGGTGGTGGTGGTGGTGTGGTGGTGATGATGGGGGTGGTGGTGGTGGTGGTGGTGATGATGACGGTGGTGGTGGTGGTGGTGGTGGTGATGGTGGTGGTGGTTGTGGTGGTGGTGGTGATGATGATGGTGGTGATAGTGATGATGGTGGTTGTAGTGGTGGTGATGATGACAGTGGTGGTGGTGGTGATGGTGATGATGGTGGTAGTGGTTGTGGTGGTGGTGATGGTGGTGGTTGTGGTGGTGGTGGTGTTGGTGGTGATGATGGTGGTGGTTGTGGTGGTGATGATGACGGTGGTGGTGGTGGTGGTGATGGTGATGATGGTGATGATGATGGTGGTGTTGGTGGTGATGATGATGGTGGTGGTGATGATGACGGTGATGGTGGTGGTGGTGGTGATGGTGATGGTGGTGGTGGTGATGATGATGACGGTGGTGGTGGTGATGGTGACAGTGATGGTGGTGATGATGATGGTGGTGGTGATGA
>CAUYRT010015702.1:0-15647 GCA_963574885.1 Lepilemur ruficaudatus | reverse complement strand
AGCAATAGCATTATTAGGCATCTACCCAAAAGAGCATAAGACATTCTATGATAAAGACATCTGCACCCGAATGTTTATGGCAGCACAATTTACTATTGCTAGGTCATGGAAACAACCCAAGTGCCCGTCAATTCATGAGTGGATTGTTAGAATTTGGTATATGTTTACGATGGAATATTATTCAATTTTAAGAAATGACAGTGAGCTAGCACCGCTTATATTATCCTGGATTAAGCTTAAGCCCATTATTCAAAGTGAGGTGACACAAGACCCGAAGAATGGGCCCCACTTGTACTTGCCATCAAATTGGTACTGACTGAATAACACTATGGTGCTCAAATGGTGGTAGTGTTCACTAGGGATTTGGGGTGTGGGAGGGAGATCCACATCAGAGAGATGTGGTGAGCACTGTGAAGGGGAGGGGCATGCTTGAGATGTATTTGGGGATGGGTATTAGGTGTCTCAATAGGGGACAGGAAATCCTCTAAAACTGATTTATGTGAATAGCTGTACAACTTGGTAAATTTATTAAAAATCATTTAATTGTACAGTTAAAATGGAGTAAAGACATGATATGTAAATTACACTTCAATAAAGAAAAGAAAAAAAACTGTACATAAAAAGAGAAAGCTGAATGAGCAGCATCAAAAATTAGTGTTCAAAAGCACCATCCATTAAGAGCCATTGCTGACATAGTAACTACAAATAAACTTCTGAATTTGCTGTGACTCTCAGGAATTTGCTATTGCTTGTTTACTGCTTAAAGATATATTTTCTATGTATATTCATTTCAGTTCTGGATAATAGTCTAATTTCTATCTCTCAATGAAAATCACTAAAATATTTGGCTTTTCCACTGCATTAAAATGTTCTATCCTTAAATCTTTATGTTGCTGATCTCCATGTACATAGTTCAGATTCTCAAATTAGTCTGACTAACTCATTTGAAAATAGATAATTAGTACACAGGCCCAAAGAATTTTGGGAATTTTCATGAAGAGTAAAATTGACAAGACCACTCTGTAAGTTAAAAATTGATGGCAACTTGTCAAAGCTGATTGCTATTACAAGAACAGTTTGTAAAAATGTTCCAATATATCTTCAAAAAACTTCCCTGAGATTTATTGCATTCACTTTATTTTTCTGTATTTCAAGTCTATGAAGACAAATTAACCTCCTTTGTAACTTTTTCCAGCAGGAACAAATAAATGTGCTATTTTTTCCCTGACTAATATATGGTATTTAATTATCAGAGACTTTATTTAAATAGCATATTAATTATAGCTTCAATAAGTATTTTTGTATAGACTTCATTTGTACTACTATTTAATCATTATAGAAATTATCCACCTTCCAGATATGTGCATGGTACTGCATCCTTTTTTGTATATACATACACATGTATACTAAATTTGTTTCCAAATTTTTTCCTCTAGAAATTTACATACTGATAATCATTTGCATATCAATAATTATTTAACACAAATATATGTGACAAGTAATATCTGATAAACAATGCAAATACAAACAACTTTAATTTTAAGGCACTTTAAAAAGTAATTTAAAATAAAGTGTTAAATTATTTAAAATGTTGAATCTATAAATGTACTAGTATTAACCAAATATTGCACTGTTTATATATCTGGCACTGATATGGAACTCAAATTATGTGTAGAGTAAGTAAATGTGTAAATGAAAGAAAAGCAAGTTCTAACAGAGTAAGGTATGTATTTTCTACAGAAATCCACAGAAAACCACACTCATTACAGTCTGAGTTTCATAAATCACACAAAATGACAACTTTAAATCATGAATTAGAGAGGAATGCTATTCCAAAATTCTGCATTTTTAATATGTTTTTTTTTTTATTTTTGGCATTAACATTCACTTTCTTTATTCTGGCATATGAAAGCCCAGAGGGTGCCCATGCCTCGTTGCTTTAACATATGCTGTTTCAGTTGCTGAAAATAATATGAGACAACAGATTTTGGGGGAAAATACAGTTTCTGTCCAGATGTAATCAACAGCATTAACATGAAAGATCATGTCCAGAGAAGATATTCCAAACCTGTGTGTCAGGATGAGAAGGGGTCATTTTAAAAATGCTCTCAACTCTTCCTGATTGAATGCCTGTGGAAAATGAGCCTTTTATAACAACTCTTAGAAATGAAACCAAAAACTCTTAGACTTTATGGTAAAGAAAAAATTGAAGCAGGCTGTTGCAATGTAGTAAATTTTCACTTTTCCTTGGTTAAATATTTTAATAAAACATGCAGATAAATAAAAGAAACTTTTACATAGCAAATGCCTAAAATATGTTTAAATAATACAGAGGAAAATCTGGGCTTTTGAAAATTACTTTTTAAATAAAATTAATTTTACAGACCTTAGAAAAGATAATTTCTAATTTCAGTTTGTGACTCAATCTTAAAATAGAAACCTGATATAACTATACCTATGAGAATACCGCAGTGTCATTTTTCCTGCTGGGGGAAAAAAAAAATTAGGCAAGGTCAATAAATATTATGAAACAAAGTTGTGACAACACTGAGGCAGGCAAGCAGTGATGATATAAGGTCTCAAGACCCAGAGATGAAGGAAGGACCAGAGAGGTGAGTGCAAACTTAAAGGGGGTTTTTCCCACTGAAGGATTTTTTTGACCAAAAGCTGTTGGACGGAAGGTTAAAAATACTGAGCAGAATGTTTTGCAATCTCCTGTGTCTTTGCTGACCAAAGTAGGAATTGAGAGCCCACCAAAGAAGAAACCTATGAAATATATCTGCACATTAACAGTATGTGTAAGCCAAAAAATAGAACAGCTCTTACAAAGAGTTGAGCCCAAAATAGAAATACATTCCACATGTGTACGAAGTTAATGATATACTTAAAGCCTTAAACATAGTAAACTGACATTTGACAGAATGGAAAGGAGATGTAGCCAAAATGCTAATCCCCCTGGGAATATTTAACACGTTTATCTCGTACATTGGTAGAAGCAGCAGCCAAAAAATGTCGTGACAGATACTGAAAATTTGAACATGATTCATAAAATGGACTAAATTGATGCAGATGAAATTCTGCTTGCAGTAAATACAGAATACACAATCTTTCAAATGTTAGCATATTCACGGAAGTTAACCAACAAAGCCCAACTAGCTTGGTTTGCTAATGTCTTATTGATCAAAACAAGATGTATGGTCAAGCCCAGTCTTAAAGGAGAAGACCTCCATAACAGGAGCAAAGTAAAGCAGCAATAGTAAGTGATATGTGTACAGGAATGGGAGGGATTTGAGGCCATTTTTGTAATCATTCACCTCAGAACATGGTAAAACTTCTGAAAAGGAAAACTGAATAAAATGTTAAATGAAATCATAGCTTGATATTACCTTCAAAAAGTAATGAGAATAGTACCTGAATTCCCAAAAGAAACAATGACAGACAAAATATAATAGGATGGACTTTAAATTGCTCAAGGAGAGTGATGCTAGTAAAAATGGTGGCATAATAATCTTCTAAAATTCTCTCCACCATAAAAGCGATGAGATCTTTGGGAAAAATTGTCAGAACCAACATTTTCATAACTGAAGAAATTTAAAAAATGAGTCCAGGAATCACTTATTCAAGAAAAACAATGTTCCAGTTATTTAATACATTGAAATGTAAATTATAAATGGTCTGAGATAAAATGCCAGTTTTACTCTAAAAGATATAATTTTATTTTCTATTATGAATTGAATACTTTTTATTATTATTATTGTTATTGACAAAATTGATTCATTTTTAATATTTTTTCTATATTTAGTTGGCTCACTGAGTTATTTTATCCAATCCTGTTGGTGTAAAAAAATATTTCTTCTCAACTACTCTATCTACACAACATTAGCAATATAGGTTTCTTTACTCCTCCTGAAAACTTTTTATTAGTTCTTTTCTAAATAGTTCTAATTGTTAAATGCATTTTTATTTGTTTAATCATTGGCATTCTTATCTTGCTTATGATTTTAATCAAAATTGCATTAGCATTCTTTCAATTTCAATAAAGTTTACTGTTCAAGTTAATACATTTTGTCAAATATAAGCAGTTACTTTCTAATTCATTTTCACTTCAATATTTCATTAGGAAATTCTGCTGAGTATTATCAAATCTCATTTCAGTGTGTGTTAAAGAAAACAGAATAAAATAATTCATCTAGAAAATGAAGGGAATGAGCTATTATCTCCAAGGCTCTTTTTAAGAACTCTAACTTTTTGTGATTTTCTGTAAAGTAGTATCCAGAAGGAGAGAAAAGTAGGATGTGTTTCTAGAGAAATTACAAAATGCAATGCTGTGTGGGGGCCAAAGGTGGAGTATAAGTTGTGGAACAGAAGATAGGATGTACAGAAAGAGATTTGGCAATGAAACAACAACCTAGCAGCAGCAATTGCCCTGTGCAAGTTCTGAATGTCAAAACCTCAAACCTTTCTCCCTTTCCAATTTGTATCTCGTTATAGTATATACCACACTGGAAAACTGCAGTGTCTAGCACAAAGCCAATTGATGTGGTTTGTTTGTCCCTACCAAATCTTAGGTTGAAATTTGATTCCCAATCTGGAGGTGGGGCCTAATGGGAGGTGTGTGGGTCATGGGAGTAGATCTCTCATGAAGATATTGATGCTCTCCTTGCAGTTGGGGCAGAGCCTGGCACCTCCCCCCCCTCTCTCTTACCCTGTGGTCTCTGCACACACCAGCTTCACTTTGCCGTCTACCATCAGTGGAAGCAGCCTGAGGCCCTCACCAGGTGCAGATGCTAACACCATGAGCCAAATAAACCTCATTTCTTTATAAATTATCCAGTCTCAGGTATTCCTTTAGAGCAACATAAAATGGACTGAGACACCAATGCCAATTAAATTTTTTGAACCACTGAATGAATGTTTTATATCATCCGACTCTGTAGTTTTGCCACCAGAGGGTGGCAGTCTGCGCTTGGTTCGTGGTGCACTCTTGGCTGAAGAATGACCAGACACACCAAAGTGTCAAATCCAGACTTATTATCTTGGTCCTCTGACTCCTCGCATGGAAACATCTCCATCAGGGCCAATGTGACAGAATAACCTTACGTGGGAAGCCATTTCACATGAGCAGCTCTTCGTTGTAGAAGAAAACGGATCTGTCTCCACAAGTGGAGACAGACTGACTGACTCACTGACTCACTGACTCATTCACTTACTCTCTCTGAATTCTCAAATTCTTTCCTTATTGGTCCAGTCTGGGTGAGGGCTCTCAGGAGGTGTGGGATGTTATCAGATGATCAACAGATATACTTAAAATTCCGTCTGTGTATATGAGCTCCCTCTACAAAAGCCCACCTGGGGGTGGGAGTGAATAACCACAATGAAGATTCAAGCTAATGGCATAATTATTACCCTTAGGTTAGTCCAGGTCACTTTCTAAATCCTATTATGCCAGGGCTAGGGAATTCCCAGATTGACAAAGCATTCCCGCCTTCTAATACCAAAATGGAGTGCCCGCTCTTATCCTCTTCCCAGGGGGAGCAATGGCTCGACACAGCACCAAAGCAGGGCACCTTTGTCCCTAGAAGACAGAGATCCTAACTATTGACCTAACAGACTAGGTAAAACTGCATAAAGTTCTCCTTATCCCTGCCTGCTCCTTGTACATGATCTTATATGCAGGACAGTTTCTTCTGATCAGTGACCCCAGAAGAGTCTGAGACACACAAAGAGGACATAGACTTCACTGTACCTGTCTTGGTTTCTTGATTCCTTCATAATATATTCTATTCTATAACCTTTATCAGCTTCATAATACACATTTGTGTACATGTTTAGGTTTTTCACCAGATTGTTACCTACTTGAGGACAGAATTAATGTCAAACTAAGGATTCAAAAAACATTTTTTAATGAATGAGCACTTCATTTCTGTCTAACTCAAGGCTCAGAAAACATGTATAATGCCATAGTATATGATGAGAAGAATTGCTCTCGTCAGTGAAAATGTCAGTGAATCCTATATAGAGGTGGTTTATGCAAACTTTTCATATTTTAATGTAATATACCAGGAGTGTGGAAAGCACAGCAAGTGTTTATTTACAATACGTATATTTGAGGTACACTATCACAGCAAAATGTCCGGGTTTTGTTGCTCAATTTTTGTGAATCAGTTCTTTGCCATCCTTCTTATATCTTGGGGCCAAGGCATTAGCCTTCTATATTTGGCACAGGGAAGACTCTAAAAAGCCAAGAGGAGGTTTGTCTTCCCTCCCATCATGGAGGTATTTAATTTGGACTGTCCTTCACACAAGTAAGATCATCAAGACTAACAAACCAGAGAGTTGGACCTCGGTCAGATTTGAGGAGCAGTGTTTAATGAAGCTGCAAAATACAATGAACAATGATTCGGTCTATTAATTCGGCCAGATTCATTCAGTTAATTACTAAGAACTAAAACACCCTATTGAGAAAAAGAGAATGTGCTTCTGCTTGTGATCCAACATAATCTGAACATACAGTGGTAAAGTTGCTCCAGTTACAATCCACACCTGGCAAGGGTGGGTCCTGGCAAATGTATGAAGCAATGGGTTTAATCAATTTTCAGCATAGAATGTAAAAATATACGCCCTAGGATGTTCTTTCTTTGTTGATTAAGATAAATAGGGACATGTCTCTTTCCCAAGAAGCAAGAGTAACTAAATTTAATCATACTACAGACCTTTAATGCCTTGTTATAGACAATCTCTCTTTTCACTTCCTTGTTTTCTCTCAGGCACAGGAAGATGATAACAGTGTTTAAAATTCTTCACTAGAGCCTCTCGCCCTTTGTAAATCAGATCTTCATTTAAAGGTATTTTCTCTCTTTGAAGTCTAAAAATTAAAGGGCACAATCCTTATATCAAGATTATGTTTAAGACAAGAATACTATCTTCTGGAAGTGATGTAAATATTGCATACATTTTAAAAAAGCAATAGCATCTTTTCATTATCTACACCTTCTTTTTGCTAACATTTTATTTTGCCCTTAGGTTATCCAGCTTTTCTCAAATGTGCGTGAGTTACATATTGATATTTTCCATCTTTTTGAGCATAAGAATCTATAGAAATAAATGGTGTTGTCTCCCATGCACCACCACACTTGAGCAGCTCCTTTTCATAGTAAAATCTAAAAAAAGTCTTGCTATATAAAACATGATTTTGTGTGCTTATATTCACCTATTGCCTCTTTTATTCTCATTTCTTTTCTTTTATAATGAATTGAAACTATTTCTATATAATTTACATTTCTAATCACAGTCTCTTTAAAGGTGAAAATGTCTTTAATCTGGCAATACTCTTTGTATAACCTAACAGCCACCAGATAACAATACATACACACACATACATACAGATGTTTGTATGTACATGCATCTGTGTGTATGTGTGTGTGCATATGTGTGTGTGTTTGTGTGTGTCTTATTTTGGTACTGAGTGCTAGGACGTCATCATTTTGTTTTTATGCCATTAATAGAATTTGAAAAAATAGTTAAAATAATCAGAAATCATACTGTAAAGCTATCTATTAATACAACCATTTTTGATTTAAACCTGTGTATGTGACAAGTAGAGTTGCCATGCTGTGCTCATTTGAATATTTATGCTACTACCATAAAAATGACAGAACATCGGGCAATGCCCTGACTGTGCCCAGAATCCTCTTCTTTGTCTCGTACATATTGCACATTTATTGTATAATCTTGCTTCTTCATTGAACTGAACTTCTCCTAAATACTCTCATTGTACTTACCCTGCTAAACTGCTTATTTCTTATATTTCCTGTGGTTCTACCTGGCAAAGTTGGCCTAGAGTAAATGCTGAGTCATTAGGAAATAGCACAGACTGTATTTATGGGAATACTGCAGGTCATTGATTTGTTTTAAACGTTTTTAATGGACTTCTTGGGGAAGAAGAATATCCTTAAGCTTTTCTCTGGGTGATTTTGTACACTTAGCATTCAGTATTTTCTCCACTTCAAAAAGTGTCTAATATTTAGATAATTCATAAATCAATACTTTTACAAAGGTATTTATAGTGCTAGTCCCAGACAGTGATGCATATTCATCACTATTTGTAACAGTCAAGTAACATGTATATTATAAAATTTTAAACTTCACCAACTTGTGGCAAAATAAGAACATTAAAATGAGGGAAAAAAACCCTGAAAATTTCAAGAAAATCAAAATTATACTTTATCATCCTATTACATACAATCCAGATAGAATGCTTCTGTGGAATTGAACATGTAAATTATTATGTTAGTTTGCTAGGGCTATCATAAAAAATTGCCACAGACTGGATGGGTGGCATAAGCAACAGAAATTCATTAGATATTTCTCTCAACAACATTCATATTCAGGCAGTCTTTATATAAGAAGGAATTTAAACCATTTATTTCTATTCGATTGTCAAAACTTGGGGGCAAACCTACCTGGTTTTCTGACACCAAAATATATTTTTCTAGTATCTTGCTTTTGTCTCCACATCGTATCAGGAAAAGTCAAAATTGGTCACAAATGTTGATTATTACCATAAATCAAAATTTTCTATATGTGTACAAAGAGATGAATACATTAATTTAAGTATAACATTTTTCCATTTAATGAGGGCACAAAGGAAATACATTTTTTGTCACCAGGGATGAGTTTGATTGTGGTGAGGTCAAAAGAAAATATTTTTTGTGAAAGTGTTTTGTGAAATCATCTCTGAATGCTTTCATTATCGCCAGTGGTAACATCATCATCTCAGTATTGTCTCTTATTAATCTTTTAGATAATACATAGTATATTTCAGATTTCAGGATATATTTATTTTTCCCATCCTTTAAATTGTTAAAATAATGGTGATAGATCACTAATAGCATTCATTAATTTGAATCGTCTCTACAAACTATTCTGAATCTATTGATCTGAATACATTAAGAATACCAATGTCACTATGTTGTACAATGGGTCTCTTCAAAGTGATAGTCCAGAATTTTCTCATCTATTTTAGATTGACCTTTCAATCTCCCAATGCAATCAGAATAATATTTTCATAGAACTATCTTTTTCTAAACAATTACATACCTGGCTTTTTACAAAGACTTAGATGTCAGCAAAGATAGCCTTGAATCTCTCCTTTAATGAGTTTACAGTTGCTAAGAAAAACTGTTTTGTTTTGTTTTTTAAGAAAAACAATTTGGGACTTAAGAAGCAAACAATTTTTCCACATACATCATCATTTCTTCTGATAATAGGTGGTATTTTTTCATATATATAATCAGGTAATGTTTCTGGGGTGGGAATTCTCTCTGATGAGGGTGAATGAACCCTCAAGGCACCCGACGAGTTCCCTACATCCTCTCTTCCACTCCATGGTCACCTCTATACAGGCTGGGGAAATTTTTTGGACATTTTTATAAACTGGAAGCTGACTAGGTTTGCGGAGTTTGGACAAGACATGATGTTGCTCTCAAAAATGGAAGCCTTGACAAATGAAAGAAAGCCAAATGCCTGGGCCACTTGGCAGCTGTGCTAGTTCGGATTTCCTGAAATTCTACCTGTTAACTGGTGGGTAATTTTATAAGCGAGCTTGGCTACGGGACCCAGCTGTTTGAGATTTTTGGCTGTTGGGCCAAGTGTAGATTCTTCTGTGAAGATACTTTGAAGATGTGGTTGACAATAAAATGAGTGGCCTTTCAATAAAACAGATTGCCTTCCGTAATACAGGTGTACTTCGTCTAGTCAATGGAAAATAAAACAGACTGAAGACCCCCGGAGACGGAGAAATTCTCAAAACTATGGCTTAGAAACTCTGATTGAGTTTTCAGCCTGCTGTGCTATAGATTTGGACTCAGGACTGCACCATCAACTCTTGCCCGAGTGTCCAGCCTGTGGCCTGCCGTACGTATTTCCTACTTGTCAGCCTCTGCAATCACGTGAGTCATTCCTTAAAAAAAATCTCTCTTCTCTCTCTCCCTGTATCTCTCTCTCTCGACTATTCGGGATTGTATAGCATAACTTTCACTTACAATTACATTGAGTATTCTTTAAAAAGGGCTGTGAACACCTTTAAAATTATTTATCATAAATGCAAGTTGACAAGTTGACACTAGCAATTTTAGATTCTATTAAAAATAGATTCCTACCTACCCAAATGCATCATAATCATTAAATTTGCTTCTGCTAATGAAAGAAGTTTTATTATAAATTTTTTGTCATTTATGTCTCTCCCTCTGTTAATTAAATGCCAAATGAAAGCTATTCCAAGATCATGTAATGGCAGTGCCTTGTATGTATTGTTATGGATTGCTTATCTGTTTGTTTCACTAAAACTTGAAAAAGACATGAAACAATAAATACATAACTGTAATATTATGCAATCAAAGCATAAGACCTTTTCTGCAAAATGCAAATAGAAAATTTGGTAGCCTTTCTCCAGAAATTGTTAAAACCAATTTTTTTTATTAACTGGAAACTCATAATATCTCCAGTTTATTAGTGTAATACTCTCTATATAGTTTTTGCTATTTTATTGTAATAAGGAAACATTAATGATTATCATTAATGGCAATACCTCCATAACTTTTCATGAAATTATCCATTTAACTGATTTAGGTTCCATGAAAACACTCTTTAGATACTCTATTCAGTTAGGTAGTATGGTATAAAAGACATACCATAGCTATTATTTTTCCAACTTAGCCAGTTATGTTAGATAAGTCATCTATTCTTACTGAATCTCAGCTAACTTTGCAATAAAAATAAATAATAGGATTTATCCTATCATTATTGTGAGAGTTATGAGTAGAGATGAAAAACAATAAGAAAATTCTTAATATTAAATAGCAACAAAAACATAGAATCTTTAAGCATAAAATATTGTTTGGAATTGATCAAAAAGAATATTTTTATTATAAGCTGATTGAAGCATTTTAGTTTTCAAAAAAAGATTATCACAAGAGATACAAAAATTATAAAAGGAAATAGCAATTTAATAAATTTGGGAAAATATAGCCTCTGTAGGACTGTGAACTATTATCATTTGCATTTTATACCTATTTATTCCATTGAGAACATATGCAAAATTCAGAAGTAGAATACAATAAATTTGATTTGTTTTTTGTTTCTTCCAATAACAAAGGGATATCAATCAAGAGGATAGCAACAACTACTAATGCCATTTAATGCTTGAGTAATATATCAAAGTGGTTTTGTTAGTATAACTTACCATCTGCGTGTGTTTCAAAGGACTCCCATTGCTAGTGAACACTGGGTAGTTTGTGCTTTGTGGAGAAACTCAAGAGCTGAGATATAAAAAGGCAGAGATACATCTTGGCCACGCAGTGTAAGACGACATACTATTTATTTGGCTCAGTTCACACAGTCCATCATTATTATGACCACTAAATCCAACCATATTTTTATTGCATTTTATGCTCCTGTATCAAGCAGCACTTACTATATACCATGCTCTGTTTTCATCCATGAACAATGACAATAGCTACAGAAAAAAAGCTTTTTTCAGGAGTATAAAAAATTGCTTTACATGAAACTGATGTATTATATTGGAGACAGATCTAATAGGCCAAGGGGACATGATGAATGACACTGTGGACCTAGCAGGTCCCATTCACTTTTAGCAAATTCTTGAGCTTTACCTGTACACTGTGGACTTTCTAAAACAGTGACATTTATAAAAGGAAATAGAACAGAGTCATATCCAAATCTTACAATGTTCCTGCTATAAGTAGAATTTAGCTTACCTGAAGAGAAGGTTAGCTCAGCGATTTGTCTTATGGACATCAAATGAAATAGTTACAGGATTTTTGTTGTTTCTTGGCTGTGGTTTGTTGTTGCCATTGTTTATTTTATTTTACTTTCTTCTGAGAAAATGAGAAATGCAGTGCCTAGCTATGTTTGAACTCAGTGAATTTTATAATACATGTGTTCATATATGAAATTTAATAAAATTCTCTCTTCCCACCATATCCTCACAGTATTGATAGTGACATTAACAAAATACAGTAATTATTCCAAAGACAGTGGCTTTCTTACTAAGTTTTTCTTCACTGTTCAATTACAGGGACAGATACAAAAATAAAGATTTTATTTGAATTCCTAAACATTTTATAAGACATATGCTTTTAATATAATCAGAAATGCATTTATTAAGGTGACTAAAATATGCCTCTGATGATTTTCTGCATGATGTGTGTATAAAAGTCCACATTATGGAACCCAGATTGATGTGTCAAAATTCAGACCTTTGTGAGAAACAAATCTGTTGTTTCTTTCTAGACACACATGTGTAGTAACTTTTCTATTTATCTGAACATCTCCCCTTTGTGCTGGGACCTCATGGCTCAAAGTAGGTCTAACATTTAGGATAATTACCCTTGAGTTATACTTTCCCAATGTTCTAAACTCTTTTGCTTTTGTTACCATTGGGCACTTTGCAATTTAAAGTCATTTCTCAAAAAAATAAATTTATGCTTGAGCCCAGGAGTCCAAGGTTTCAGTGAGCTATGATTGCGCCAATGCACTCCAGCCTGGGTGGCACAGCAAGACATTTTCTCAAAAACAAAGAAAGAAACAAACAAACAAAAAACAGATAGATTAAACAGTTAACACTATAAAAATGCTATTTAATGCATCAAATGAAGTTCGTACAGACATTTATTTCCTTTACATAACTTTAGAGATATTATTTCTTCTATCATCCCCCACTAAAATATAATTCCTTGAGGGAAAACCTACACTATTATTTTACACAAAGGTATTACCTATACCTATATCACTGTGTGACACAGAGTGAGACCTATGCAAACTTTTGTTGAATAAATGAATAAACTCCATTCTCACTCATATTTATTACTTTTCATTTCTCTGTCTCTACTTCATTTTTCCCTGAAATTCTGATTTTGAAAATATTTGTAAAAAAGTATTGGCAACTTACATTAAGGATGTTTTAAACTGTGTTAAATCTGTGTCTACACTATGTTAGCACTGCATTAACTCTTCCAAGGATATGTGCCCTTTAACATTTTTCTATGAACTAAAAAATTTAAAAATCTACCATGCACATGCAAGAGATTAATGTTTACTAGCAGGTAGGTGGGTGCCTTTTGTGTAGTTGCTGCATTTATTCAAGTGTTTTTATGCTTACACAATGCAGTAGAAAATTTTGTGATTATTAAGAATTAGTAATAAGGACAAAATTAAAATTCTCCAGTTATGTTATAGAGCCATCTCTCGGTATCCATGGGGGATTGGTTCCAGGATCCTCCAGGATATAAAATCCACTCCTAATCAAATCTCACAGTTGGCCCTGTGGAATCTGGAGATATGAAAAGTTGGCCCTGCAGACATGTGGGTTTCACAATCTGGGAATACATTTCATCCACTGTTGGTTGTGGTTGCAGACCCTGCCAATACAGAGTGTTGAAGGTCTTTATTGAAAAAAAAAAATCCAGGTATAAATGGAGCTGGGCATTTCAAAGCCATTTTGTTCAAGGGTCAACTGTATAAGAATATTTCCAAGTTCATCTTTTGATCAATTTTACATATGATGGATGATTTTTAAAATATACTATTACCAGAGCAAAATATGATAATTTGAAAATATATGCACTTCAAAATAAAGAGGAGTATTTATACTAATTATTTGCATAGAATATACTCAAATATTGAAGTTAAATCTTTTGGTAATATTCATACACCTATGTAACTTATATTGTGCACATTTTAAATGTCTTTTATAGTTTTAAAATAATGCATTTTTCTGAGAATTTCTTGATCTTTGTCTTTAGTGCCTCATTTATCTAAAAAAATTGAAGACTTTCCAATGTTTGTTGTGTGACTCAAAACATTTAGCATCAAAACTAGTAAGTCATGACTTTGTATAAACCAAACTTTAAGACTGCTTTCAGAATATTTTTCATTTTTTAGAAATATTTTATTTAATTTCAATATTGAGTATAATTCTGTATTTAGTTATTGCTCACAGTATTGTTTTATAATTTGTTATTCACATGATACTAGTCCATCTTGACAACAGATCTATAAAAGATAATTTTATCTGTACTTTTATTTGAAATCAAGACACTTAAAACTATTAGCTTCTTTATCCAGATGGTGTCATCTAATTCAATCACTACGGTTTAATAAAATGTACAGACTAACTCATTGTCTTTGTAAGGCACTACAACTAAATTTAAAGACAAACTTAATATCATTTCCTAGTTCTAAACCTTTTATAGGCAGTTAAACCTAATATTAGTCCTCTGAGTAAATTTGTTTTAAAGCCCAAATCTTCTTGACACAGTAATTGTTTCTCGTTGGTATCTTTTGGAGATATAGTAAAGTCAAAACAATATTTGTATATTCAAACAAACGACAAGCCACTGAAAATGTAAAATGAGTCACCAATGCAGATCATGAATATTTTTTTTCATTCCTGATGGATGCCTACATACTTCCAGATTGGAATTCAGGAAAGAAACCAATCAGTTCCAGGTAATAACTGGCAGTGCTCTCATCTCCTAAAAGAAAAATGAAAAACTTCTAGTGGTAATCTGCTGCTTTCTAGGTAATATAATCCTTCCCATTTCCTGGTGCATAATCTCTCTTATTGAGTTTTCATTTGTAGTTAAATCAATGGCTCCCACATGCAGTAAATTCAGTTATTAGAGAAACAAAGAAACAAATAAAATCCCACATTTAATGCTTTTCAAAAGGTAATAGGCAAGTACTTACACAAGTGTTGATCCTAAGTCACTCTTGGGTACTTTAGCATATCACTTACCCACTTAGAGGTAAAAATTTGTTGTTTGCACTGTTTATTCTTCATGAAAATATTAGGTTTTCAGGTAACATTATTTTTTTCTCCTCTTCTCAACTGTTGTTCCAGGATCTTATTTTTTGCCATGTTTATTGTTGCAAATACAATTGTTGTAATGCCTTCTGACAGCCTGAATTGCAGGACTCTCTGGCATGGTAACCTCTGCAGCTGGATTGGGAATTGATTGGCAGGCTGGTGTATATATGTAACCCAGAACCAGTGTCCTCTTTGGGCTGGCCCAATATAGCTGACCTTGCATTTAAATGCTTAAAAAAAAATGTTTACCACACAAGGTCCAAGCCTTTAATCTGTGTCTGTCACTCTGTTCATTTTTTGACATTAAAAAGAATGGTCATTACTTATTTGTAATAATGAGTTTCAAAATAATGGTAGTTTACAACTTTATTTTCCAGTAAAACCTCATATACCTATGGGCACCATTATGAGGCTGAAATTTAACGTCTTCATATTTTACTTTTAAGCAGACTTTTAGCAATTTATTCTTTTAAAAATAATTTTAAGAATCCTAAAATTTTGTTCAGGATTTTTGCATCTATATTCATGAGGGATATTGGTCTGTAATTTTCTTTCTTTATTGCGTCCTTTCCTGATTTTGGAATTAAGGTGATATTTGCTTCATAGAATGAATTCGGAATGATACCATCTTTCTCAATGTTGTGGAATAATTTCTGTAGTATAGGTATGAGTTCTTCTTTGTATGTTTGGTAAAACTCTGAGGTATAGCCATCTGGTCCAGGACTTTTCTGTTTGGGGAGGTTATTAATTACTGCTC
>CAUYRT010015700.1:0-11332 GCA_963574885.1 Lepilemur ruficaudatus | reverse complement strand
AAAGCTCGTCTTGTTCGATGAGCTCACATGAAGGCCAAAAAGTTGAAAGTAAAATAATTTTTTCCCCATAATCCAGTTGTTTGGTGTCTATCAAACACAGTCTGCTTGAAGACTTTTTCACCCCGAATGTATTGAACGGCTTGTGTCAAGTAACCATATCCTTAAATGCCTACAGGAGCGTTATTAAGTTAGATCAGCAGTTCTCTAGACTGCACACGAGAATCACCTGGGACCCGGGGAGCTTTGAAAACTGGATCTTGGTGCCAAGACTGCATCCGAGATCAATTCCATCAGAATCTCCGAGGAACTCCAGGGACCCAGGTCTCTCAGATAATTTCTGTATACACCAAATGTGAGATTGACAACAGAGCAAATTTTACATGCCATATAGAGTTAAAAATTACCATCACTCTTAAATATGAATTCAGTTGTGCTGAGTGGACTGTTGCTTTATCGACACAGAATCAACTCAGAGCCCCCCACTCACAGCCACAGGGCCCCTCATAGAGCAACAAGCTTGAAAAGAGCACTTGACACCTCCCACCATGTGTAACATTCTTCTCACCTTGGAGGTAGTCATATTTTCAGGCTGCCTTTGAAACTGTGGGCACACAAACAGTAGAGTGAGTTTATTTCAGCAAGCCAAGTTATCGTATCTGAGCAATTGCTTCTTTCGCTCCATTTTTTTGGTCGAGTTCCCAGGAAGGGAAGGGCTGAGCTCCGTGACTGCTCATATTGCAGTGCTCAGTCCTCATGGCCATCCAGAGAGGGGTGAGGTATTGTCCGCTGTTCACACAAGAAGAAATACGGCCCAGCGAGCACAAGCGCCTGCCCAAGGGCCATGAGCGAGCAGTGAGGGCCAAAGGTGTGGTTGGCACCCAGCGCCTCCTCCCTTCCTGTCACCGTGCTGTGCCACCTCCCGCGCCCACACACACCGTGAGCATTGCTCTGCTTCGGTCCAAGAGCAGCGGGAGGCAAACCTTCTTTAAAAGTTTGCATGCCGGTGCCACACACTAGCACCTGACACCTGGGCAGTCTCTGTGCCCTTAGTTATGGGGTCAGGAATCCACTTTGCTACCTCCGCTTAATTCCCAAGGCCGAGCTTGGGGATGCAAATCGGAAGATTCAGAAGGGGCTGCCTCCAGGATTATCCCGTCTTGGGAGGGAGGGAGGCCTTGAGCGAGTCTAGATAGGGAACGGCAAGGGAGGCTTTGGAGTATTCTCCTGGGTAAACCAGAAGGACAGGCATCTGTCATTGATCAGGGAATGGTATTCCGCATAATGACAAACATGTACAGTCTGTGGTCAGTGTCTTCCTGAAACAGATTCCAGAGCATTCTTGGTCGTCTGCTCCTTCCTTTTTGTCTGACTCTTTGCTCAGGGATGGTGGATTGTGATGGGAACAGTTTCCATAGAAGACATTTCATTAGAAGTGACCTTTAAAGAGAGAAGACTGGGCATCTGCTATCCTGACAGTGCTGAGATGCAGCCACTAGGAGGGACCCACGCTTACCCAGTCTTCCTGTGTCACTGGGCATAGCAAGGAGGTGGTGGATGGCTACCTCTGGGTGTGGGTATCAAAAAGATCTTACTCCTGGGGCCTTTTTTTAAAACCACAGTTTCACTTGGCAGTTCAACTCCAGGCTCAGTAGTGTTCATCTGTGTGTCTTTCATTTGGACAAAGGGCTCCGTATCTAGCTGTGAGCTGAATAAGGCCAGTGGCCAGTTCAGATGGGGATAATGCTCATTCTCCCTTGTCAGGGACCAGCTGTCCAAGAGTTTGGTGGCTTCTGCTGACAGCTTTAGTTGGCAGGCCTTGAACACTCATTCTTGGGGGTGTGAATTAGTCCTTTGCAAGAACCGGCTTTGCTAAGCTTTGCCCATGGCTGGCTCTGCTTCCAGCGCTGTCTATGATGAGGAAAGTGATTCAGTCATCCTGGCCAAGCACCTCCCATGGCCTGTGTGATGTGGGCTTCCTGTCCAGCCTGTGCCTCGGGTCACCTATGACCTTTCTCTAGAATATGGCAGTGTCCTGAGCATCTTTCTGAATAGGGGACACCTCCTGGGGTTTGGTCCTATTAGTAGCCAAACTGGGTGGGGGCCACAGCCCCTTTCACACAGACAGGGCCAGGCTGAAAATCGAGCATGGCTCCCCTTGCCCTGCCTGTGTCCCTTCTTGCCCTTGTGCCTGGCACTCTGCACGGGGCAGCAGGTGGTTCAGAACTGAGTTTGAATCCAGGTCTGCCACCTGCCACCTGGGTGAATGACTTCCCCTCTCTGAGCTGAGTGTTCCTCTTCCATGGAAAGGGTGATGAGAGTCCCTACTTTGTAGGATCTCTGGGAAGGTGGAGTGAGGTCAGGGGGCCTAGGGCCTGGTGGAGGCTCTGCTGGGTCCTCATCACATGGCAGCCTTAGCATCCTCTGCCCTTGAGCTTGCTGCTGACTGCTCTCCGGTGGCCTTCCATCTGCATTTCTGACCCCTCTGGCGTTTGGTTCCCTGGCAGTGGTTGACACAGTCACTGTGCGACCCCTCAGAGTCACTGTGTGGCTTGTTGCGCTGCACTGCTACTGCTCCCTGTTGGGATGCCCCAGGTTCCACCGTCTTATTTGTTCTGCATCATCTTTGGGGTTTCTGGTCCCATGCCAATCTTTGCCCTTTTTTTTGTTTTTACTATGTAGCAACTTCATCTGCTGGTTGCAGAGGATACCCTGCTGGGTAGAGATGAGGGTGGCAGTGGGAGATGGATGAGCAGTGGACAGAGGATCAGGCCAGGCTGAACAAAGGCTGCTGCCCTAATTTGCATGCTTCTCTGCTTTCCAGGCTGTGTGTTTGAGGGTGTGCAGTACCGAGAAGGAGAGGAATTTCAGCCAGAAGGAAGCAAGTGTACCAAGTGCTCCTGTGCTGTAAGTCCTGCTGTTGATGTCCCAAGAGTGTTCCTTCAGGCTGATTGCTGCTCACACTCACCAAGAGCACCCCTGATCTTCCCCTCTCGGGAGAAACGTCAGTCTCTCCTGATGTGTGGCCAAGGGAAACACTTATCCACTTGACCCCACAATACTGACATTCTGGGATGGGTAAATTCTTTGTTGTGGGCTGTCCTGTGCACTGCAGGATGTTTGGCAGCATCCCTGCTCTCTACCAGGGATGCCAGGACACTGCAGTTGTACCACGAACAATGTCCGCAAACATTGTCCAATGTCCCTTGGAGGGCAAACTCGTTCCTGACTGAGAACCATTGCTGTAAAAAGTGAGGGAGAGAAGTTGATTTTCATCCACTCGCCTCATCTTTTGGGAAGACTATGGTGGATTTTCTGTTCCTTGGGTGCAGGGGAGCTTCTTGCTGAGGCAGCCACTGAGTTTTTTAGGGCAAATGGGAAGCAGTGGGGACAAGTATAGCTTGGACACCATATTCAGAGGGGTGAGACCTGAGGCTGGTCATTTATAGTAGAACAGGAGGAAATTGTCCCACATGGTGGATCCGCTCAGAGGAGGGTTTAGTGAGACAAAGCCATAGACTTGTCTTTTAAGCATTGTCAACTATTTTATTTTATTTTATTTTATTTTTGAGACAGAGTCTCACTCTGTTGCCTGGGTTAGAGTGCTGTGGCGTCAGCCTAGCTCACAGCAACCTCAAACTCCTGGGCTCAAGCAATCCTTCTGCCTCAGCCTCCTGAGTAGCTGGGACTACAAGCATGTGCCACCATGCCCAGCTAATTTTTTATATATAATTTTAGTTGTCAGCTAATTTCTTTCTATTTTTTTTTTTTTTTTTTTTTTAGTAGAGATGAGGTCTCGCTCTTGCTCAGGTTGGTCTCAAACTCCTGAACTCAAACGATCCGCCCACCTTGGCCTCCCAGAGTGCTAGGATTACAGGCGTGAGCCACCGTGCCCGGCCTACTTCAACTTTTTCCAAACTATATTGTGAAGACTTAGTCTAGGTTACTGAGAAACAAATATATGTGGCACAAGACATATGTGGTATACCAGATATCACTGAAATTTCTCTAAGTACAGATGGTCAAATGAAAATGCATGGTATTCACTGAAAGAAGGTAAATGTGTCCGTCGGTCTCTTGTGCAAAAAGAAAACACTGAACAATTTTGTGCCCCTCCAGCTGACCTTATTTTGCTCGTTTATGGTCCTATCTTAATTCACCAGATAGTTTATGGTGAAGTAAAAAAGATGTTTTATGAGCCTCATTTTATTCTTATACATTTATAACAGTATCTACAGAATGTGATCTCTTAATTCACATTTTATCCATCACTTATTTTATCTCTGCAGATGTTTGTGCAATTGTTCTTTTAGGACTCTGTTCAGCCCACAGATGTCTCCACAGCTGCTCTCTATTCCAAAGGGGAATTATTTTTCCCCCCTTGGAAGCAGTCATGTAAGGATTTTTGTTGTTTTGTTTTGGTTTTGTTTTATTATTATTTAAAGAATGGTAAAGACTTTTTCCTTCCCTTCATTGGGGAAAAATAATGAAAGATGGCCTTGGGATTTTCATCAAGAAAATCTGAAAGTAAAGCACTATCTGTATTTCTCATTTTTTAAATTCCATTAAGTGTTTTGCATACAGAGGCCCAAGAACTATAATCACCCAGGAATTGAATCTCCTGCCTCCTGTTTCCATGTCTGAGTAGATATGCTGAGGCAAGGTAAAAAACTGTCACAATTCATTCAAGGTAGAAAGAGAAAAAAAAAATCAAACAAACAAATGCCTAGTTTAGACAAAATTGCCAATTTGAGAACAGCTTGGGGCTTGTAGGGAGCAAATGATTCAAATTGGTGCCTATATTGTCTGCATTTACTAGGCTTATGAACTTCCTGATTTTCTTTGTTTAGTGGGGATGACCACATAATTTGACCACATAATTTAATAGAGTCAACTTGAGGTTATATCAATTATGTTTTTATCTATGTTACTCTAGAAACCTCTGAATATTTATATTTGCATAAGAAAGATCTTTCCTTCAAACAACACCTATATTCAATATTTAGTATCATTGCATATTCAATTTGTAAGTGTCTTTACAAAGAACTAAGGTCATTTCTCTAATAGGTTATGAGCTGACAACCAGGACCATCACATGACTTACACAAAATCACAGAGCTATTCTGATGCCCGGTAAGAGTTAGATGCCCAATATTCTGATGAATGGGTCATCAGTACCACCCTCATTCACCATTAGCTTAAACTCATTAGAGGTTAAAATTGATAAAGATCTCTAATGTTAGAATCTTAAAAGGGTGAGGATTTACTGCTTATTTATTTGATGTGTGCATTTTGATTTTTTGTTTTGTTTTTATGGGAGATGATTAAAACGCTTGTGTAGAGCAAGTGTTTATACAGTGATATAGCATATTTTATAGAAGTTTGTATAGCAGTGAAGATTTTTACAATTTAAAATCATAAGGAGGAGGCATTTTAAAAATCTAAGACAAAATTTATATACAAATGTTTTTAAGAGTTGGTATTCCAAATGTTTCACTTGTCTGTTGGAATACACAAGCCAGCCAAATTCCAGCTCCACAGAAAAGAGCTGATGCTTCAATGGTTAAAAGTGGTATCTATATAGTCAATGGCAAAGGTACTATTGAAATATCTAGAGATAAGTTAGAAATATACTTTCATTATTATGGATAATAAATAATAGGTACGTACATGTATAAATGCACAAATTCTCAATTTAGAACATTCTGATATTGTCAAACATAACTATGCATCTATACTGGTGAGAAAGTATGCATTAAACTTATCAATGGTTCTTCCAGGAACTATTATTTTTAATATTCAAACTGCAGATTTGTGGTTGACCTGGATCTTGGGCAATACAATTTTAAATATTTAATAATTTAAATATTATATGTAATCTCAACACATAGTAAGAAAGCTGTTGATATTGCTTCTATTTCTTGCCTGTTTTGCTGTTGCCAACATACCATACTGTCATTTCATCCAGTTGAGTTTCCTCATCTGAAATGATTTGGTTATAAAGACCTGTATATTTTCATTAGCAATTTTGTGTAGCTGATTTTAAGATTTAGAGTTCCACAGATGTTAGCATATAATCTTATAAATTGATATTTTCTTAGAATGATATATGTTACACTGAGAAAAATGAACTGATGTAATGTTTTTAGACATCAGAATTATATGGTATCGTTCAAGAGGGGAAACAGTTTTCAATAGCTGTTACTTGGCATACTCTTTCACCAAGATTATTATTGGAGCAGTTTTGTTAGCAAGCATTAGTGTAACATACCATATGTTATTTGTTGATTTAAAGTGTAAGGGCTGAGTTTTCGAAGGAGATTTTGGTGAGCGTAAAGTTACACATGCAATTGCATTTTCCCCACAATTACCTAGTCATGCCACAGACTGTCAACCACAGAACTCATTTGCTTCTTTTTTTGGAAATTTTGCTTGCTTGCAAAGGTTTGGTTTAATAACATTTTTCTTCCTTTCCCTCTTTTTTCAACAAATAAAAGAAATTTGTGGCTGTATTTCTTTGCATAACATTTTATAAAATGCTGGACCTACAAACATCATTCTTTTCTATTTTACTCTTGAGAAAGGTCCCCATTTCCAAAATATCTTCCTCTCTTTAATGGAGCAAATAACTTTACAAAATGCTTTTGAGAAATGGTTTAGAATAATAAATCATCAATTGGTAGCCATTACAATATACATATTGTATGTATTACATTTATATATAGTTTTTATATAATATGTAATTTATGAGTTCATATAATACAAATATATTTAAAAAAGATTACGGCTTAAAATATGAAAATATTAGGGCAGTAGTCACAACCTCTATCCAATATTGTCTTCTAATACTAAAATATGAAGGAGCTGAAATAATATATGTGTTGATTCTATGGGAATGTAAAATAATTTTATGAATTAGGATTTTATATTGGTCTTTCGTTTTGTTTGCTAAAGGTTTGTTAAAAGTTGCAGACATTTGAGCATTTTCATCTCATTCTTTTTTATTTTTTTAATGACAAACTCCTCCTCTGCCAACAACAACAACAAAAATGTGTCACTTGGATACCAGGTCCTTTTAATGAAGCTTTTGAGACTTACAAAATATGATTAATCTGATTAGTGATTCAGCCTCCTTTTATGCCTACATTATCTAACACAAAGAGCCCCCCTACAGGTTAAAGTTTAAATGTGGATTACCAGATAAAGCTAGTCCTGACGAGGTTTCTATGGTGCAAGGAAAAATTGGATTTGCTTTTCACCTCATCTCAGGCTTTGTCATCCTGATTTTTGCCCTGTTCCCTGTTCACAGCAAGGATATTAATTTTGCAGTAAAATCTTTAAGTAATTATGCAGATAGCTCTGAAAATGCAACATACACACACAATAAGAGAAGCTTAACTGAAAAATGGACCCCAGATATTCATTAAAAACAGATGGCTGCATTGCCAACAGCATAACTTTGGATGTTTGGGCTAAGCTGGTATTAATCTGTCACAACGTGAAGAGAAGATGAAACTGCTGGTGTACAAACTGTATGTGTTGCTTCATCTTTTTGCTTACAAAGGAATACAATGATGATTCATGGCTGCCTTTTTGATAAATGTCCAAAACAGCATTTCTCACTCAAAAGTAAAGTAACCTGCTGTACCGAATATTGATGCCCATTTTCCAGACACTAATAAAAAGTGCACACTGTCTAAGGGATGGACATGCTTGAAGCTCTGACTCGGGTGGGGCAGAGGCAATATACGTAACCTAAACATTCTATTTTTCAAAAATTTCTATAGAAGTTGATGAAATTTTTCCACTTAAAATTGGTTTTAGATAGTTTTATTTTTCAATGTATTGAAAATGGAAACTATTTTGATTAGTAAAGTTTCAAACTCAATATAAAACATATTTTTGCATTTATTTGATAAAATAGTTAGATTCATGGCCATTTATTGTTTGAGTTATTTGCTAAGTGGACACTGTAAAATTTTCAATCTAAATCAAGTAAGGTAAAGTGAGGCAGAAAAGTATTTGGCCAAGTCTCCCAAGCAAAAGCATAGAATGTACAAAGGAACTCTGTGCAATTGAGATAATTGCAATAATGATAAATGCATAAAGTACATATTTATTATTTACATAATTATCAAAACAAAGTGAAAAATTGAAGAATAAGTTGCACCTAAAACTACATATATACAAGTGGTAGAAGGTTTACAGAGGATTCCAACCAATGTCTTCTTGTTGGCTAGATTCATTCAACAGCAGAAACACATTAAGGATTGAATTGTCCTTATATTGTTATATGGACTAGTCATAAGCAGCTATACCATCATGCAAACAGCCATTTTGAGTGTTGGGTCCCAGACTGATTGAAATACCTTGACATTATTCTATTGCTTTGTCTGTACGTGAAGACTGAACTGGGAATGACTGTTTTAAAATGGTCCTTGTTACAACTAGAGAGTTCATTTTTTTCCTTGGAAGTTAACTATTTTTTCTCATATATAAAACCAATACATATTTATTATAAAAAATATTTTTATTTTAGAAAAAATAAACACATACACTAAAGATAAGAAAGTTCATATCATTCTCAGTCATACCACCCTGAGATGAACACCACTAATATACTTTTTGGTATATATTTCAAGACATTGTTCTCTATATATAGATGTATATTTATAAATGTATTGGGATCTTACTGTGTATTTTGTAATATGCTTTTATTCTTCCGACAATTTATGTAATGACTATCAATTTTATACAACCTTATATTTTTCTACAACCTTATTTTATTGAATCCCTAGTATTCCATTTTGTTGATAATTGAAAATTCATTTTCTTGACCCCCTATTGATGATAAACAGTTAATATAAAATTTTTAGTTATGAAAAAATCACAAAGTTCATCTCTTTAGCTAAAATTTGTACAAAACATATGTGTTACCAATGAATTTATTATCTTCTAGCATTGCCCTCTTTTACATGTAAATAAAAATTTGCTTAGGTAAAAACATATTCATGTAAAGAAAATTCAACAAGCCCTTTTGATTAATTCAACCTTTTTAAAACAAAATGCATTTGTAGTCTGAATGAAAAAATATCTTGTTATTAACAGAAGCAATCACATTGTGTTAAAAACCTTAAATTATCTTTCCAATCTAATGTAATATCCATCAACATGCTCTGTGTTGCTTTAGCCATGCTGATCATTTGCTATTCCTCTCACTCTGTCACCCTGGCTGGAGTGCTGTATCATCATCCTAGCTCACTGCAACCTCCAATTCCTGGGCTCGAGCAATCCTCCTGCCTCAGCCTCCCAATTAGCTGGGACTACAGGCATGCACCACCACACATGGCTATTTTTTTTCTATTTTTCTGTAGAAATGGGGTCTCAATCTTGCTCAGGCTGGTCTCAAACTCCTAAGCTCAAGAGATCCTCCTGCCTTGGCCTTCCACAGCTCTAGGATTACAGGCGTGAACCACCATACCTGGCCAACATGCCCTCTATTCTTAAATGACTACAGACCTTTACAGATGCAGTTCCTCCTAGCAACCAAGGAACTGCATTCAAGCTGCTCTACTAGAGCATTAGCTACCCTGTGAACCCCTCATTTAATTCCACCTGTGACAGTCATTTGCTGTTCCCATATATAGTCAGATGTGCCAATCTCTATTTGAGGTTCTTTTAATTGAAAGTATGTGTTTTCAATACTTCTTTTTCAATAGATTATGAGCAACTTCAGGGTAAGTTCTAGTCTTAATTCACATTTTATTCCCAGTACTTGGTGGAATGCATAATAGCTACTTAGGCATTCTAGAGACACTCATTAAAATAATGACCTGAGTACATCTTGACAAGAAGATAAAGAAAAAAAGAAAAAACCACAAAACAGGAGCACAGCTACCTTCAGCAAGTCCTGCTTGGGGTTATGTAAGGCTCAGACAACTCTGGTAGCCTCAGTGTTACTTTAAGGAATGAGAAGACAGAATGGGCTTGCAGCTTTGATTGTTTCCTTTCTCCATTTCACCACTGTGAATAGACCAAATGTATGCATGGGATCACCAAAAAGAAAACCATGTTGGGCCAGACCGTGGGTGAGCATAAGAAGGTGTGTTTATATTATGAAGAAAAGGGTAGAAGAAGCAGAATAGTGGTTGACTGTGGATTTGACATTCTCAGTAACTGCTGTCTTCTCGTTCCCTTACCAGCACTCTTCTGGACACACCAGGGGAGAGGAATGACAGTATTATGAGTACCTTCAGAAAAATAAGTCCTAGATAAAGAAGAATCTGATTTATGTGTTAATTCCCACTTGTAAATATCGAATATGTGTTGTGAGTGAACACCATGTTAACTTCTTATATTTGTGGCTATCATTGATAGCTCTGCAACCCTTTTTGCTCCACCTGCCTTGTTAGTGATAGTTTTGAAGAGAGACCTAAGAATCCAGAGAAAGACAACTCTGCCTTTGTCCTGCCCAAATATAATTGGAGCAGGACAACGAAACAGGATCCCTTAAAAAGAAGGAACCTTCCCTTTGTTGGAAGGAGGCAGAAAGCAACCCACTGGGGTAGGGGATGATTCAGAGGGTTATCTCCACATTTTTGGTCACATTTCACTACCTGATTTCCAAATCTGGAGTCTGAGAACCCTTCTAACTGTTTATACAAAAGCGTGTACCTGGAATCATCATCCCATTTACAAATACTTTTCATGTCTTACTGTTTTCCTTTCCAATTGAGAAGTTAGCTAGACCCCATTATGGTACATTTGAAAGGACTCTCTAGATTAAATTTGGGAATAGGAATTATATATCTAGATCTGTTAACATATATATATATGTAAGCTGAAAAGACCAAACTATTGACTGGATATTGAAATTTTACTTAAGTACTTTTCTTATGTCAAGATTATTTTTCTGTGTTGGTATCTGTCAGGGCAAGTATGATTAAATATTTTGGCAATGGGATTCAACCAGCATGTGTATCCAAAAAAACAATTTACGTGGCTTGAAAATGGTATTAAAAATCTTTTATTTCGGTGATACCAACTATTTCTTTGGGTTTAACATCTATGACAGGAAATGAACAGAGCATTAAAAAAATATGCAGCTAGATATCACATGAAAATTTAGTATAGTTTCTTATGAGAAAATGTCCTTATGAAGATACTTATTTTAAACTTTTTGGTAAATAAAAAGTGTTACATACAATTAAATAAGAATACTTATAAAGAAGGCATAGAAAACAAATGATGATGGAAATATATTGTATTTTGAATTGAAATTGTTTTTACATCTTGTGGGTATTTTTAAATTCTGAATTTTCAAGGTTTTTTTTTT
>CAUYRT010015699.1:0-22517 GCA_963574885.1 Lepilemur ruficaudatus | reverse complement strand
CAGTTAAGTTCTGTTTTTAATCTTTACTTAATATTCTTTTCTTGAACTTACTTTGATGTTTTTTCACCTTGTAGACTATGATGTATAATTTATTTACTTTTATTTTTGTTTCATAATAAAAGTCTTTATGGCTATGACTTGTCTTCTTGAGCACTGGTATAGCCCTATCCCATTGATTCTTATACACTATTCTTTAGATATTCTCTTTCAAACTTAAGGGTGATAAAGATTTTATTTTGAGATGACCTATTTTTTTTTTCTGTTGCCCGGACTAGAGTGCCGTGCCATCAGCCTAGCTCACAGCAACCTCAAACTCCTGGGCTCAAGCAATCCTTCTGCCTCAGCCTCCCGAGTAGCTGGGACTACAGGCATGTGCCAACTTGCCCGGCTAATTTTTTCTATATGTTTTTAGTTGGCCAATTAATTTCTTTCTATTTTTAGTAGAGACGGGGTCTCAAGCTTTTGCTCAGGCTGGTCTCAAACTCCTGACCTTGAGCCATCCTCCCGCCTCAGCCTCCCAGAGTGCTAGGATTACAGGCGTGAGCCACCGCACCTTGGCCAGAAAGAATTATTATAGTTCCAGGTCATAGGGGTTTTTGCTTGTTGCTATAAATTTTTACTTTTATTACCTGGGACCAGAGGATAAAAGAATATGAGTTGAACTACTTCTGTGGGATTTTTTTAAGGTGTATTGAGATTTTCCTTGTAAGCCATTATTATATGGTGTTTTTTTGGTTGTTTTGTTTTTGTTAATAAGAAAGTGTCTGGGCACTTGAAAATAAAGTATACAGCAGTCTGATTTTGAATGAAAGCCACAGTTGTCACAGTGATCTACAAGCTCACCATTACCTCACTGATCTCATCTTCTATGCTCTCCCTCCTTCACTACCTTCGAGCCACACTTTTTGTAAATATACCAGATATATCCTTGATCAGGCCGTTGCACTTGCTGTTTCCTTTGCCTAGAACACTCTTTGCTAGATATTCATATGGCCTCTCTCTCCCTGCCTCCTGATCATTACTCACATGTCACCACGATCAGGCATCTGTCCTTAGCACTTTTCAACATCCCACATACATTTTTGCTAATCCGTTGTTACACCCTGAGGATATAAACAAACATTGCATGTTTTTCTGTTTGTTCACTGTTGTGTTACTTTTCTGGTGATCTAGAAGGCTTGTGGTCTACAGTTCTTTAGCTGGTTATCTTTATAACTTTAAGTGACATACTTAATATTTTGTTTTGAGTTATCACCTGTAGACCGTATCTGGTGATTATGAAGGGAAAAAGAAATTAATATGCTTATATTTATTCCAATTTCCCATCTTTCTCCTCTACCACAGGAATCAGATTAAATATATTAGTAGTTAAAAGAATAATACTATTATAGTTTTATCACTTTAAATATATTGTACTGAAACCTTTGTCATTTCTTAGTTCATGTGTGCTGAGCAGTATCCATATCCTTTTCAATATTAAAAGGAGGGGCCAGGCGCGGTGGCTCATGCCTGTAATCCTAGCACTCTGGGAGGCCGAGGTGGGCGTGGGTGGATCCCTCAAGGTCAGGAGTTCAAAACCAGCCTGCGCAAGAGTGAGACCCCCGTCTCGACTATAAATAGAAAGAAATTAATTGGTCAACTAAAAATATATATAGAAAAAATTAGCCAGGCATGGTGGCACATGCCTGTAGTCTCAGCTACTCGGGAGGCTGAGGCAGGAGGATTGCTTGAGCCCAGGAGTTTGAGGTTGCTGTGGGCTAGGCTGACACCACGGCACTCTAGCATGGGCAACAAAGTGAGACTCTGTCTCAAAAAAAAAAAAAAGGAGGAAGTCAGCATACCTACTATATTATCTCCTGATTTTGTTGTTATCGTTTCTACAGTGTCAAGATTTCTAATATTTATATTCAGTTAGCTTAGAGCCCCCATTTATTTAGATTTAGATTTTTTTGTTTTTTATTTTTTATTTTTAGGGCTAGTTGATTTGACAGGTGAGTTGTGTTACCCACTACTTATAGATTTAGTTGAATATTTAGATGGATTCAGCGTTCTGCACCATCCTTTATTATCATGGCATTTGATAAGGACCTTGCTCCACAATGTAAGTCAACACTGTTTCCTTCATTGAGAAAATCTTGGTGTCAGAAGAAAGAAGAAAACAAAAGGTCAGCTGTGCCAGTGTGCCTAGTGATATGTGTGCTTACATTTTGGTGTAAGTTCTTGTTCTCCTGGTAGACTGGAAACAGTTTGCAAATCAGCACTGGCCCATGGAACACATTTTGAGGAGCAGTTTTACCTAGAACTTAAAAATATATCCTTGATTTTTTTAAAGTCCAGAATCCTCCCAAACACGAAACAGTGCAAGGCCTTAGAACACTTTACCTGCACTACCCCTTTCTGATATACGTACACTATTTGTTGTCATATATATTCTGTATATATTGTAGATTCCATAAGGCATTATTATTGTTTTATGCAGTGAGTATTGAGATTCACCCTCATATTTACCTTTGGAGTTGGTCTTTGTTCTCTTACATCCCCAAGTTCCCATCTTAGATCTTTCTCCTACCTGAAGAAATCCCTTTAATATGTTTTAATGTAGACCTGCTGATAACATAATATTTATTTTTAAAATTGTTTTATGTTTTATATTGTTTGAAAGTATCTTTATTTAATCATTAATTTTGAAGGATTTTCACTGGATGTAGAATTCTTACAGCATTTTGAGATAAAATAATAGTAATTTAATATATTAATATCACGTGACTGTATCTTAACTCATAAAATTTATCATTCAGTAAAAATATTTTTCAGCAGGCTTATGATCAGAAGAACATTAGGCGAAGAGTTTATGATGCTTTAAATGTGCTAATGGCAATGAACATAATTTCAAAGGAAAAAAAAGAAATCAAGTGGATTGGCCTACCTACCAACTCTGCTCAGGAATGTCAAAACCTGGAGGTAAGTGAAAAAATCTGTTTATGGATAGTCATTGACATTATTTTACATCAGAGGCATTTAACAGACTGTGTATGTAGAATTTTAGATGTGAAAGGAGCTTTAGAGGAATAGTCTAATGTTTATTTTGTGAATGATGAAACTGAGGGACATAAAAGTTAAATGACTTGATTTGATTTTTATTGTTTCTTAGAGAAGATCTTTATTTTGTATTCTATTAATAATTTAATTCTGAGCACTCTACTAATAAATTTTTGGTGAATCGTGTAATAGAAATGCTATCTTCTTTGATGAAATGCTTGCTATATGGATCCCCAGAAAAGAAGGATCAAGCTGGCTGTTTATTTCCTGTGTTGGTTACACACACAATATTCTGAATATAACTGTGACAGTCACATTTTTACCTTTGACTTTAGAATCAGTAGCAACAGAATGAATTTAATTCATGTCTATCATAATGGATGGAGGGTTCATCTTACATGAATTTTGGGATGATGTGTACAAAAACATTTTTAATTCTGTGAACTTTCAGCATTAAAGAAAATCCCCCCTAAACAAGCATGTTCCCTGACATACTGTTTCTCAGTTGGTTTGACATAATTTTACTAGCATGGCTATAAATGGAGTAAACAGATGTTAAATATGGCTTTTCAAGATAATTAAGATTGATTTCATGTTTTTCTCGATCCCTTTTTTTGCCCCCAGCAAATCAGAAATTATTTAGTATTAATATATTTGTGGATGGGGAGAGAAATCAGATATTCATCAGAAATTGTAGAATGATGTTACTCAAATGCTAGAGTGGAGATATCTTCCTTTTCTCATTTTTCTTCCTTCTAATAGAGTGGAATTTGAGCATCATTTTAATGCCCAGTAATACTAAGCTGATACCAAAGATTCATTAAGCAAAAATCTTTTAGCATCTACTGCATGCTTAACCACAGGTTGTACGAGACAAATCTCTGACCCCAAGGAACTATCTAACTGGGGAAAGGAGAAATGTAAGAAAGTTACCAAAAATGTGATTACTTCTATGAAAGAAGTAGTACAGATTCTCTGCAAAGAGGGATAAGGGTGAGCTTTACCAAAGAAATAATTGCTGAGCACAGTCATGAAGGAGAGAGTAGGGTTTGCCAAGTGGATAAGGGTAGGGAGAGCCTTCCAGGCACAGGCCCTGCGTGGGCAACACAGGCATGAGAAAGCATGCCCGGAGCAGGCTGTGGCCAGAGTGCAGGCGTGGAGAAAGAGCATAGATTTCTAAGTGCTAAGCAGTGGGGACCTGATCCTGTAAACAGGGGGAATCTATTGATAAATTATAAAGAGGAGTGTCGTTGATGTGTTTTAAAGGATCATTCAGTTGGGAATCAAAGTAACAGGTAGATGGGGAAGGAAATGGGATGGAGGGAGGAGGATTGGAGACGGTCTGAGTTAAGGCGGTGGCGGTGAGATCGGAGAGGTGTTCTAGAGGTAGAATCAGTGCAGCTTCACCTGGTTGGATGTGGGGTATGACAGGCAGGTAGGGGCTTGGCCTGTCAGAGCTTCAGAGGCAGGAGAAACTATTACAGCGTCTCTTCAAATATATAAATAGAAAGCCACACAGATTTTACAGGGAAACTCAAGCAACTTAGGACTAAAGTGCAATAATGGTTAGAGCAACCAGGAATGGAAACTCCTAGTGCAGACCAGAGTAGATGGGGAGCAAATAAGAAATAATGTGTTGGAGTAAACAAGGGATATCTTTCTGATATGTCAAAAGACAAAATTACAACAAATGTAATTGTGATTCTAGGATTGAGCAATACCTCATTGTAATAAATAGAATTTGTGTTCTTATGAGCTGAGCAGAGGTTGGCTTTGTGGGCAGAAAAGGGCTGATAAAAGCAGAAACAAAAAGTGGATTAGTCACTTCAAAGTTACTTTCCTTGTGAAAGTTAAAACAGGGGACTCCCTTATCGTGCTGGCTAACACTGACCATTTGGGGTTCAGCTGTTGTCTTTCTCCCTCCCCTAATTCCTTGGAAGGTCAGGTGTACAAGTTACTTTCGGCTTGGTTGTGTGGAACTTCAGCACGAGTACTCCATTTTGGTTTGTCTGTTGGGCCTAGTGCAGGAGATGATTCCAAACCAGCGGCCTCTGTACATTTTACTTAACAGATGCCATTGACTTTTGCCTAAAGAGGCAGGAACTCAACTGCAAGGAAATCCAGACTCTAATATCTGTTTTCTAGGTAGTTGTGAGATTAAGAAAAATAGCAGTTGTTGGGAGCTGGAAAATTTGTCCAACAAGCACATTTCTTACTACAAGAAGCACTTGTATATTGAATATGTGGGATATCTGTATTAGCAGCTCTTTTGCCTCTTACTTGAGAGTCAGCTAAACTGATATCTTAAATAAATCTTGCCTTATTCTTAGAGGGGTAATGTAGCAAGTAATTAACAATAGAGTCTCTGGAACCAGGTGGCTTAAGTTCAAATCCTGGCTCTTACCATTCATTAGCTGTGTGACCTTGGGCAGTTACTTAACCCTCTGTGCTTCCATTTCCTTATTTTCAGAATGGAAAACAACAGTACTTACCTCATGAGGTTTTTGTGAAAGATGAATTAAGATAATGTGTGTAATGTGCTTAGTTGAATGTTAGCACTGAGAGTAAGTACAAACTAAGTGGTTCTTTGATTAGAACTTGAGTAATAACAGCAAACAGGTACTGCATACCTAGTATTCATTAAGAAGATGTATTTCTTTTCTTTCCTTTTTTTTTTTTTGAGATACAGTCTTGCTCTGTCACCCTGGGTAGAGTGCAGTGGTATCATTGTAGCTCACTGCAACCTCAAAGGCCTGGGCTCAAGCAGTCCTCCTGCCTCTGCCTCCTGAGTAGGTGGGACTACAGGTGCATGTCATGTTGCCTGGCTAATTTTTCTATTTTCAGTAGAGATAGGATCTCACTCTTGCTTAGGCTGGTCTTGAACTCCTGAGCTCAAGCAGTCATCTCACCTCCGCCTTCCAGAGTGCTAGGATTATATGTGTGAGCCACTGTGCCCAGCCTGGATTTCATTTTTGATGACAGTTGCCATAGTTCTGCTGTCGTACCTGCTTGCTCACCTCCAACCCTTTCCCCCACCAAAAGGGGTGATTAACTATATCCATAGTTAAAGTGAGTTGAGTTTCTCTAAGAAAAATTCTTGATATCTCAGAATAGGGACCTGAGAAGAGAGTGATAGTTTATACTCTACATATATTCACGTTATTTTGTTACCAATGTTTTAAAGATAGAGAAGCAGAGACGGATAGAACGGATAAAGCAGAAACGGGCCCAGCTGCAAGAACTTCTCCTGCAGGTAAAGCTGTTGGGATGTTTTTCATTATCTTCCCTGTTTCTCCACTAACTGGCTCTTAAAGTGAATGTGTTTTCTAATTGTGGTGCCTCTGAGTAGTGTCTGGTGGGTCCACACCAGGGCAGCCTCCCTGCCTCCTAGCTCATTGCCATCCTCCTGCTCTGCCCTAAAGATGGTTCCTTCTCTCATCGTCATCCTGGCCCCCCCGGCGCTTACACGCCCCATGTGTGACTCATATTATACAGCAGTTCGCTTTTGACACTTACCCTTACTCTGAACAGAACTGTCAGGAGTCTCTTTGTGTTTGTTTATTTTAGCCCTAATTTGAAATACCAACTAGTAAGGCTAGTTAAATTTAGGTGTTTTAAGTAAGATAATCAAATCTACATGTAATACTTATCAGTAAATGGCTGAATGACATGAAATGATTCAGTAAGATTAATAGAAATACCAAAACTTAAAATGCATTTCTGTTTAAGAAAAACACATTTTATAGTTTAATGAGGATCCCTATATTTGTAAAATCACAGGATAGATGGACTTTTTCTTAACTTCTATTTTTGGTAATTGCAATTGGTGTAAAAATTTACTTCAAGCAGTAAGAACAGTTGTGCCATTTTCAATCCAGTCAGGTAAACCATATAATGAGCCAGAGAGCCTTTATGCTTTGGCTTTTCTCAGCACATTGTCTTTATATGAGAAACTTAACAACCAATCATAAGATCCACTTTGATTTGAACAGCTCTAGGTCCTAGTTAATTTGGGGTATAATCCACTTTTCAGAAATAAAGGTAACAGTAAGTTATCAAATGTGTTGTCAGGTTTTTGCTTTAATACTATGTTTAATGACTAGAATATGTTGTGTGCTTAAATATTCCAGATGATTTTTGCTTTTCACTTTCTTGATGCTTGTATTTGCTTAGGGGCTTTGTTTTTCCACATTTGTGTATAAATCCAAGAGGCACAAGACAGTTTAGCCCATCCAAAGATCTGTGGGTGACACGAGTGTGGGGAAGGGGAAGGGAGGTGGGGCCTGGGCCGAGGAGCAGCAGCAGGTAAAGCGGAGACTTGGCCAGCACAGAAAGGCCCAGAGGTGGCCTTCCATCCTGACTAGTTGGTTCCTTTCTTTCTTACCATGTTCTGTGTCTGGTTTTCACACTGAACCCCATGGGATCTACCTGAGGAACTACCACTGGAACAGGCATTTTGTGTATTTTTCATATTGGGTTTCCAAATAAGGTTTTGTTTGAAGAGTGTTCTGCAGGTTTAAAAAAAAAAATTGAAAGCTGCCTATAGAATTCTGCCAGGCACTCCTGCCCTGACTCCTGTACTGCCATCTTCTTCCCCCAGCTGCCTCTCAGCCCCAGCCCTGCACAGTTATCTGCAGTATTCCCCTGCCAGCTCATGGTCCCTAAGCCCTGTGCTGGGGCCTTCCTGCAATTTCCTCAAAACCGTGGAACATGTTGGAGTTTGATTTTTGGCAAAAATAAAAAAAATTTTTTAACCTGCTTATCAGCATGCCTGCAATTACCTGTTTATTAACCAGAAAGGATGGTGCTGGGCAAGATCGCCCTCAGATATACGAGACTTTCACATTTCTAGATGCCCAGCACAAAGAATGAAGTTGAATATTTTTTCTCTGCTTAGCTCTGTGCAGTGAATATTGTACTTGTATTTTTTAAGTTCTGAATTTCTTTTTCTCTACTGTCTCTCAACCAAATATTTATAGATTTCAAGCAGGGGGCAAGATGACAACATTTGTAGAAACAGGTCTCTCTAAACATTAAGGTGAAACCCATAGGCTAACAAAACAACTCTGGTCTCCTGGTAGCATAAAACTTATTTCCTCCTGGTGTTTCATTTTTCTTTCTTTCATCAACTAGCATTTATGAAGTTGTCATAGAAAGTAAATTAAACAAGTTGTCCCTGAACGCTAATAATTTGCCGCAGCTAAGGTAGCTTGATTTCTTAATAAGTTAATGTCACAACTCACTGATGTCACGTGACACAGGTAGCTATTACCTACATGCTGCCGCCTCTCTTTTATTCTTTGTAATGTAGGAGAGGAATGGTGTGTGAGTAAATTACACCTATGGATGATCCAAATACCCTACTTTTATGTGTATAATTGTCCCTTCCAGCCCTTAAACCTTTTCTGTAGTTGCTAATGCAAAATGAATGTCTAAACACGCTTAAAGCCGTTCAGCCTCTAGAATAGATGTTCATGAGTCTGGAGAAGAAAAAAGGCTGAAGGAAATCAATCAAAAGGCAACTACTAATAATAAGGAAATCAGTTCAAAATAAATGGGAGATGATACCCCATAAATTAAGGTCCTCCCACGGCATTAGGGCTGCAAAGCTAGACACATAGACATAGTACAGGAACAGCTCGAGATGTTTATTCTAGTAGAAGGGAAAAGAAACAAGGCAGAATTATTCAAATAATTTATTCCTTTTCTCAGTTCTACAGTTTCAGTATATTTTTTCCTCAATATTAAATGAATTAAGCAATGAATATAAAATCGCCTTAGTTCTTTAGCAATAATGAAAATAATGAAGTGTAACTTAAATAATGTTTGATAATAATATTAATAGTGATAGGGTTTTTTACAGTGATTGGTATTAATAATGATTTTTGGACACTACACTGGTAGAGCTAGAGTAAGTTGGTATTCATTCTGTTTTGTGCATTTCAAAATAGTAAATGTTCATCATCTGGGGAGATAGCACCCAGCCATTTTAAGATAATAGTAATCTTAATGAAGCTTTAGTTAAGGCCCAGAACCTGAAATAGACAATCCTGAGCAGAAGATGTTGAAAATAGCTTGAATTCATCACTACTGGGTGACAAGATGTGAAACGCTAATAAAAGAGAATGAATGGCTCTGACTTTAGGAACCTTTAAAACCATTGTCTGTTTCTTGAGCAGATAAGGGAAAAACTTGAACTGCAAAAAGTCTTTCTAGCTATGAACTTCTATGAATACATTTGCCTCATTAGAAAAAGGGAGGTCACTGTCTTTGGGTTTTGAGTAATGGTTATAACTAAAAGTAGCAGCAAGATTCAGTATATTCAGGCGCTGTATCTTACAATTAGTGCTAAGTCTCGGTTTCCCCAAGGATACTGAGAAGTTCTGTGAAGGTACCTTAGAAACTATGTGACTATGCATGAGGGCAGAGCTGGCAGGGCTTAGGACCTCAGCCCCACTGCAGCCAGCCAGAACAGCGCCACTGCCTTCTGTTTTATATATTAATAGCAGATATCCATGACATTTTATTTGAAGAAAGAGATCTGTGGCTTCACGTTTGCATAACCCTGGGCAAGATGATCTAAAAGGCATATTTGACCACAAATTTCAGGAATCTGTGTTGAATAAATGATGTCACCCTTGCTGTATCACTCAACAAAGAGTTGCAGGTGCCACAGGAAGGGTCTCCCCCTGATTGTGACGTCTTGTTTCTATGGATGGTGGAAACCTTGGACTCTGTTATTTACATTAGGATGATGTTAGATACCATTTGAATGGATATTGTTTCCTTTGAAATGTATTTATTGAGTTAGATCATTCTAACCTTTTTTCCTAAATGTTTAATTTTTTATTAATTCATTAGTACAGGTGGCAGGTCTCTTAAAGCTCTCTAATTTTAAACTACATTTTAAATGTATAATGTTAATTCATTTAAATTCCAAGTCACTTAGCCACATTACATGTTCATATTCTTTTTTATTGACCATTACAGCAAATCGCTTTCAAAAACCTGGTACAGAGAAATCGACAAAATGAACAGCAGAATCAGGGTCCTCCAGCTCTGAACTCTACCATTCAGCTGCCGTTTATAATCATCAATACAAGCAGAAAAACAGTCATAGATTGCAGTATCTCCAGTGACAAGTGAGTATAGAACTAGGGGATGGGTGCAGGGCTGGCCTTCTGTTAACATATTCCTACCATTTGCAAAATAAAGAAGGATTCACTCCGTTATCTGCAGCCCTCCAAGGCTGGCTTCCTGGGGGCACATGAAACACCTCCTCAGACGTAGGTGCTGTCTTCTACTAGTATGAGCTCTGTCACTAACCCTGCACAGTCCCCTGTCCTGTGCCAGCACTGTGCTGCCTGTGTTACATGTGTAGCAGTACCTGGGCCCAAGCTTTGACATGCTGCATGTATGTGGTAACTCTGAGCAAGTAACTGCAGTAAGTTAGACCATCACTTAGGGTCTGTAACAAGGTGGATTTGTTGGTGATTCGCTATCATAGTTTATTGTGGAAATATTTTAGATCGACACGTGGCATTAAAGCAATTATTTCTTTGTTCTGCTGTATCATAGTTACATGTGCTTCTGTTTATGAAAGAATGAATGAATAGACATGAAAATGCTAGGCATATTTTCTGTTTTCTGGTTTTTCTCTTTTAAAAAAGTTTTACATTTTAACTAAGATTTATGGTAATATTCATCATAACAAGTAAGAAGTAGCACTTTTCAAAATAGAGAATTAATTTGTAATTTATTTTACCCTTCAAGAAAAAAATTCTATCAGTGGCTTCAGGCTGGGACCAGTATCATGAGCGAGTTAAGTACAGAGTAAGACAGACCCAAATGTGGATTGTGGCTCCCCCACTTAACACACTGACTGCCATACTAGGAAAAAACGTTTCCATGGGGCCACAGTGTTTCATTACAAAAATAGAATAAAAACTTCAAAAACAAAACAATCCTTTCTAATTTAATGAAAAATTTGCCATTTTTTATTGTTTTCTGTGCGTGAGTTATATGCCATTTGAAAAATAGTTCACATGGCTCCCAAGGTAAAGAGACATGTGAATGATATATGCTTCACGGGGCCCTGGGTTTAAAATTAGCATGAGTTAAATATAACTCACATGGTGGTTGATGCGTTAACTGCTCCCGAGCTCTTGTTTCTCAAGAACAAATAGGATTGGCATTAGGGCCTCTACCACTTCTCAGCCCTGTTGTGAGGATTAAATGAGATAATGCCTATAGAGGGTCTGACCCAAGGCAGGTGTTTTATTACAAGAGGTCAGCAAGCCGGGTGCGGGGACTCATAACTGTAATCCCAGCACTTTGGGAGGTAAAGGTGGGAGGGTTGTTTGAGGCCGAGAGTTTGAGACCAGCCTAGGCAATAGCAAGACCCTGTCTCTACAAAAAATAGAAAAATTAGCTGGGCGTGGTGGTGCACACCTGCAGTCCCAGCTACTAGAGTGGCTGAGGCAGGAGGACCTCTTGAGCCAGAAGTTTGAGGTGAGGTTGCAGTGAGCTATGGTGAGGCCACTACACTCTAGCCTATACAACAGAGGGAGACCCTTTCAAAAAAAAAAAAAAAGTCAGCATATAATTTATCATCCAAATTGGGATACTTGTGAAAGCAAAGGACTCTATTAATGATTATATCAGTACTGCAGGCATACCCTAGAACTGTCCCGGGGAGGCCAGAGCTTCTGTTCTTCTTAGAGCTACAGCATTGCTTTGGGCTTTACCATCCCTTGCTTTCTGCGCTCTTTTCTCTACAGTATTTCTTCCCTGTCTGTCTCTGCATACAGAGATTCTGGCCACTTAAATAAGAAGGCATATATACACACATGCACATCCACAAAAGAAGAAGAGCAGTGGGCAGGAATTTTAAAACTATTTGATAAGTGAGACTATAGACACAATAAGAAATAGTAGAGGGCTGTGAAGTCAGCCAGATCCAGTTTTTTAGTCTTTTAAGTTTCTTAATCTCTCTGAGATCTCATTCATTCCTCCACAAAAATAAATAGTGTTTACCTTTCCAGTTTATAAAGGTTATAAATTCATAAAGGACTCACCCCAGTGGTCAGCAAATGGTAGATATCTGAATTATTTTTCACACACTTGCAAATTTCTTACAAAAACATATGTCATAGAGGACTCTTAACATATATTCTCAGAAAATCAGAATTCTAGAAAATGGTTAACATCTCCTCAGAAAAACTAACAAACTTTGCATTCTAGTTACTCTCTAGTTAGTCTGTTATTTTGTGTGGGGAAATTATAAAATTCTCTTCTTAGTTCCGCTTTTTAAGTCTAAAATGAGTGACAGGAAAATCTGGGAACCGTTGACATGGAAGAATTACAGACACTGTTTCCCCCAGGCTGGGATCTGGTGAGCTTTCCATCTCTTGGGTGGTCACTGACTCATGCCCTTTCTTGGCCCTCCTCTGAGGGAGGCACGGAGGCTCTGAGCAGCTTGTACGAGCTTGTTATTCAAGATAGGTACAAAAACTCTGTCTTTCAGTTACTTTGGTGATGCACTCTTTCCCCTTAATTAGCCAGGAGGCTTTCCCACAATGAGGATTAAATTTACAAAACCATCTGCTTTTAACAGATGCCTGAAATCATCACTGCAGCAGGCACCCTCTTCAGATTTTTTGTTTTTTTTTTCTAATAAATTGTTAATGTACTTTAATCACATTCATATACTTCAGATCATTTAAATATGGCATTTTGTTTCATATTGTAATTTTTGCACTGATTTAATATCAATCATAAAAAAAAATCGCTCACATAATTTTAATAGAGGGAATTTCATGACAAGGTAAAACCCACATTGTCACTGAACTGTGTTCCTATAGGGCCAAGGCCTGTGGATAAAGGTGCCTCAGGGCCTAGCCTAGAAGTCTGAAGGACTGAAGCCTTCCATTTATTGCTCATCTCAAGTGGGCTGTTGCTGGGCACAGTGGCTCACACCTGTAGTCCCAACTATTTGGGAGGCTGAGGCCTGGGCTCCTGCTTGAGCCCAGGAGTTTCATTCCAGTCTGGGCAACATAGTGTCCCTTAAAAACATATATGTATAAAGTATGCAGTAGCTAACACTTAACTCATGAAAATGAAGTAACCATTCAAAATGTTTTCTTTCTCAAAGCTAGTAGACCTACTCACAGTAGGGATATACTTATTACTGAACTAGAAAGGCTTTTCTTTTGTGGCAGACCTGTAACAACTTGGAAAAGTATTGGATTTAGAACAAAATGCCTTTCTCTTGTTTGTAACAGTGTTAGAGCTAAGTTTATGGACTCCTGATTGTCACAGGAATGTTGTTTTAATTGGAAAAGTGATTTATTTGAGATGTCATTCCCCTGAACACAGAATTCCTCATAGCCCTAATGGGTAATAATTTCTAGGACTAATAGCTGAAATTTGGCCCTCATTCTTGTTATTTAAAGTAGAATACAGAACTGTTCAGACCTCTCCAATACCACTGAAAACTCCATATTTTGTTTTCTGATGCAGGTTTGAATATCTTTTTAATTTTGACAACGCTTTTGAGATCCATGATGACATAGAAGTACTAAAACGGATGGGAATGTCCTTTGGCTTGGAGGCAGGCAGGTGTTCTCTGGAGGATCTGAAACTTGCTAAATCCCTGGTGCCAAAGGCTTTAGAGGGTTATATCACAGGTATGTTAACTGATGAACTGATGCTTTCACATGTTGCTCCTGATTAAATGTCAAACCCTAACATGTTAAAACCTTTCTCATAGAAAACTATGAAGTTTTAGAAAGCCTGTGCTTGCATCACCAAATTGAGACTTTTAGCACTTTGTAATAAATTTAGGATGTTTTTTCAAAAATTAGATTATATGGGTTGTTTTTATAACGTTGTGGACTTACATCTATCCAGCATACGTTATGTACACCTAAATAGGCTGACTCACCACTGAATTTGGCTCTTCAGAGATATCTCTTATCTGCAGTTTCCAGTACCTAGCTTGGAGCCTAGTTACATAAGCTAATAAAAGCCTGATGAAAGAGTTTTTAAAAAATCGTCTCTCTTAGTGCCCTCTGGACACTTCAAGAGCAATTTTGGGCATTTTACAGTAGGTACACCCCACCCAGCTGTAATGGAAAACTTTGTTATGTCTATTATCTGCCTATATATAAGATCAAAAATATTATTCAATTAAAATTGAATTCAGAGAGGAGGATTATAGTAAAAGTTTAAATGTCAGAAAAAAAAGACAGAACAGGATAACTATGGATTTATATTTGTGTACATTGTTCCTTTATAGTAAAATATCTCAAGTTGACAGTATTTACTGTTCTTTGTCTCTCCCCTACTTAACTTGTTTTTATTAAATATTAAATAGATACAAAAAAATACTTACATATTTACAATCTAAGGAGTCACAACACAGTGGACACCCATGAATCCACCACCCAGCTTAGGAAAAAGAACAATCTGTAAAAGTGTACTGCACGCCCACCCGTGGTGCTGTGCCCTTCCCCACCCCCTTAAATGAAACCACTCTCTTGAATTTGTTTTTTATCATTCACTTGCTTTTCTTTAGAGATAGAGACGAATATGGTAAACTGGAAACAATTAATTACTTAGTTTTGCCTATTCTGACCCCCTATATAATGTAATTATAATGATATATCCTTTGGTGGTTTGATTTTTTTTTTCACTCAGCATTACATTCTTTAGATTCATCCATGGAATTTAACGTAGCTGTAATTTATACATTTTTACTTCTGTATAAAATTCTGTTATATGATTATTTCATAGTTTATTTGTTCATTTTGCTGATAATAAGCCTTTAGTTTGTTTTCAATTTCTTGATGATAAATTACAGTGCTGCCTTGAGCATTCCTATACATGTATCCTAGTGCCCATATGCAAATGCATAGATTAAATTGTTGGGTAGGAGTTGAGTGCATCTTCAGCTTTACTAGATGATGCCAACATTTTTCAAATTGATTTTACCCAATTATACTCCCACCAGCAGAATAGAAGTCTTCTATTTTCCCAATCAGGTGGGTCTGAAATGTAGTTTTTTCAAATTGAGATTTAATTTACATACCATAAAATATACCATTTTAAAGTGTATGATTCAGTGGTGTTTTAGTTTTCACAGGTTTTGTAACCATCACCACTGTCTATTTCGAGAACATTTTTATAACTCCCAAAAGAAACCCATCCCATTAGGAGTCATTCCCTGTTCCTGCATTTCCCCCCCCTGCCCCACACCCACCCCCTGGCAACTGCTCCTCTATCCTCTGTCGCGTGTGTATTCTGGACATTTCATATAAATGAAACCATAAAGTATGTGGCTTTTTGTGTATGACTTCTTTTACTTTGCACCTTTTCAGAGTTCATCCATGCTGTAGCATGTATCAGTACTTCGTTTCTTTTTATTGACAAATAATATTCCGTTGTATGGATGTACCACATATTGTTTATCCGTTCTTCAGTTGGTGGCTGTTTGGATTGTTTCCAGTTTTGGTCTATTTTGAATGATGCTGCTGTAAACAGTCTTGTACAAGTTTTTGTGTGAACATACGTTTTTATCTCTGTTGGGTGTATGTCTGGGAGTGGGGTTGCTGGGTCATATGGCAACTGTATGTTTAACAATTTTAGGAAATGCCAAACTGTTTTTCAAAGTCGTCATACCATTTTACAATCCTACCAGCAACATATGAGGGCTCCAATTTCTCCACGTAATTTTTAACATTTGTTATTGTCCGTCTTTTGAGTTATAGCCACTCTAGTGGATGTGAAATGGTATCTCACTGTGACTTTGATTTGGATTTCCCTAATGACTTATGACATTCAGCATCTTTTCATGTGCTTGTTGGCCATTTGTATATCTTCCTTGGAGAAATGTCTGTTTACATCCTTTGCCTTTTTTTTTTTTAAGAGTGCAGTGGTGTGATCATAGCTCACTGCAGCCTTGAACTCCTGGGTTTAAGCAATCTATTGCCTCAGCCTCTCAAGTCACTAGGACTACAGGTGTGCACCACCACACCTGGCTAATTTTTAATTTTTTTATACACAGGGTCTTGCTATATTGCCCAGGCTGGTCTAGAACTCCTGGCCTCAAGTAATCCTCCCTCCTTGGCCTCCCAAAGTGCTAGGATTATAGATGTGAGCCACAACACCTGGTCCTTTGCCCATTTTTTAATAGAATTTCTTGTCTTTTTATTATGAATTATGAAAGTATGCAGTGTAAACTTGGAAACAAACATAGCATCTTGCATGTTCTATAATTTGAATATTTTTTATTAATTCAGAAATCTTCATGATTGTCCTAATTCCTGACAGTGTTATATATTATACCAAATATTTGAATATACCTATAAACAGTGTTTTACCCTTTGCTTTCCTTCATTTGTAAGTATTACCTCCTAGAATTTCACATCACTTTTTAAAGGTATTTCACTATTAGTTCTAAGGTATATGACATAAAATATAAGCAAAAATGGTAGCTTTAATTTTGCTTTGTTATATGGTTTTGGCCCTTTACACACAACAAAAATGTTTGTTGGTAAGGATTTGGTTTCTCTTTGATTTTAGTTCTTAAATTGGCACCATCCACCTCTGCATGATTGACCCCTGCCCCTCCTTGCCCCTCAGCCAGCCTGGCCCACATCTCCCCCACCACTTCCCCACGCTCTCTGGGGCGTGTCCTGCTGTTTCATTAGCAGCGCAGCTGTACTGGCAGGCCAGCAGGGCCTGAATAAAGGGCTTACTCAATAAATCACCAGAACTTTATTTTAGCTTATTCCCAGTGAAAAGGCTCAGGGCGATTAGGCAGACTCTGTGGTTTTGATCTCTTTGTGACCTCATTTGCAGACTGGGATACAGACTTTCTAGTTAGTTCAAAGGAAGAAACGTGTGCCTTTAGTGTGTAAAGGGACAGAATGGCTCTTGGGTAAGAGTGTGAGAGCCATTGTGTGGATTCTGCCATAACGTGAAAGAAATGTAAGCTTTTCAGGTCCATTGTAAAAAGCAAGTGCAATGGTTATGCTCACAAACAAGTAAATAGCTGTGTTCTGACAGATAGTTTCCATAGTTCTACATACTAATTAATGTTCACAAGATTCTGGCTTTAATTTCATTTTATTGTACAGACTTATTTAATGTATTTAAAGTCTCCTATTCTTCTTAGAATTGAAGTCCTTTATTTTCACAGCTGCCTTAGCCTGTGAAGAAAAAAGTTCGCAAGACCATTCTAAAATTAATGTAGTCATTTAGTTTACTTTTTTCCTACATGGGAATGGCCTCACACTTGGTTAGACAATGGCAGGATACCAGAGTTTCCAATCCAAGTACACATAGTTTCTTTCTTTCTTTTTTTTGCAAAGTAATTGCAAAAATATTTTGATTAAGTAAAATAGAAGTTCATGTTGACAAATTACATTTTCTAAGTATACATTTGGTCTTGCAGTGGAAGTCAAAGAATTTCTTTTATGAATATTTTTTAATGTATCTACCACCTATTTTGTAGTCACTGTTGAAAGTCACTGAATTCATTCAGTAACATTTAGATCTTATATGTTCCAGTCACTGCTTTCTTTTAGCTAACATTATAGATGAGGAGATCGGTATTAAATGAGTAAAATTGTAGAATTGATCGGTGTCGTCACAGGAAAAATATGGTGTATGTATAGAAAATAAGATTGCATGGATATACCCAAAATATTTTCTGTAGACGAAAACAGTAATGTCTGCCTCATCCTCGTTAAAAACATGACCACATATGACCTTTTAAAATAAGGGCTACTTTGAATTATAAAGCAGAGGACACCAGGGAAAAACTTGTCAGGAAAAAGAATAGGTCTTTGATGAGTAATAGGATCGAGTTCACCAGCAGGCACTTGAAAAGACAGTGCAGCGCGGGTTTGGGGCAAGAATGTGTCTTGTCTGTCCCATAAGCAGGGTGTCCTTACCTAAGATATTTCTGATTTGACTTTCTCTTTACCCACTCCTGGCTTTGGCTATTAACACTACAGTCAAGGTCTTTTGTGTTGAGGACAATAGGCATTCAGGATAGTACTGATCACTGTAGCCCGTGAGCTACCCTCTGGAGGGCTTATCTAAGAAAAAAGAATAAAAAGGAGTCTGTGATGATTTTAATTTGAATTCCTTCTGCCTGTAATCTCCCTTCCTGTAGTTTTTCCTGCTCTTATTTTCTACAATTTTTTTTCTTTCAAGAAGATGAAGAAACCTGGGTTGTTCTCAGGGCAGGAGATTTTTCTGGCTGTAATTAAGAACTTGTCCCTTACTTTTCTTTGCTGTCTTCAGACTGTAACAACCTGAGCCATAGAACTCGGAGCGCCTACATTTTCTGTTTTCATTTTTTCCTTTAGATATCTCCACAGGACCTTCTTGGTTAAATGAGGGACTACTTCTGAACTCTACCCAATCTGTTTCAAATTTAGACCTGACCACTGGTGCCACCTTACCCCAATCAAGGTATGTATTTTTATCAAGGCTGGAAAAACAAACTACAAAGCCCTGGCTCTCTCTGAAGGGGCCGAGTTGCTGTCAGCACAGGTCCTGAGCAGGTTGGTGGCAGATCTTGCCAGTGGCACCTCCTTCCTATGTTTTTATTCCTGTGTTTTCCAAAAATGTTTCTACCACATTGACGAGCCTATGTGTTTTTAATTGTTTGCTAGTGTAAACCAAGGGTTATGCTTGGATGCTGAAGTGGCCTTAGCAACTGGGCAGTTCCTGGCCCCAAACAGTCACCAGTCCAGCAGTGCCGCCTCTCACTGCTCTGAGTCACGAGGTGAGACCCCCTGTTCATTCAACGATGAAGACGAGGAAGATGACGAGGAGGATTCCTCCTCCCCAGAATAAAGACAGGAGAAAGCCTACGTTTTAATGTTTGATGCTCATGTGTGTTTTTAGTGTGAGCTCTTGTTTTTGAAATGATTGCTTCAGTCTTTGCCTTTGTTTGCACTGTGTGTTCCGTGAAAACTAGAGAAACACAATAAGCAAATTACATGAAGGCCGAGATGATTGAGATGAAAGTTAATGTAGTGTGAATGAAAATTCTGACCAACAGAGCAGTAGATCGTATCGCAAACAAAGCCTGATTTCCGAGGAAATAGAGGGGAATAATCCCCGAAGAACTGGCAGTGTGAATGAAGCTCGTTTATTTTCCGTGAGGTGGGGTCTTTGTATTCCCCACACCCATGTAATCCTTCTTAGAATTGAGGTTGCTACCAGGAACAGTCCTTGACCATCATGCTTCTGAAGTTTCTCTCCCTCGCCTGGGATGCCTTCTACAAGGCAGAAATGAACAGGAAACGTCCCCAGTGGAGACAGTTGTGCAGCGAGGGATGTGGAGGGCAATCCTGGTGGCCTGGGACGCAGATTGAACTGATGAACTAGTTGGAAGTCTAGTTGAGGTGCTTTATGCATCAGCTGCCTTAGACAGCTTCTAGAAAGGAGCAAGCGATAATTCTTAAATACTTAAGTGACATTTAGAATAATTTATAGTAAAACTGAAATTACATTATTAGCCAATGCATTGGTGCATAGAATGTACTAGGGCTCCTTCTGGAAGCCAAAATAGAATAGCATTTCCATGTGCATTAAATACTTTGCCAGCACTGCCTTTTGCCAGCATTCTAAATCTGGAGTTTTACAGAGAAGGGAACTGTATCTGTAGTTTTAATCAAAGCTATGCATTTCACACAGCTTTTTCATTTAAAATGAAACAAAGAAACAAATTCCTATGACCAAATTGCTTGCCTACAGTTCCCTGCAGTAATTGTATGATTTCACCTAGTGTGCAATTTGTGAAAATGAACCAAATGTCATTACTTTTGTCTTAAAAGAAAAGTCTATTTCAAGAATATGAACAGCAATGTTTTCTTGTACATGTCACCTTTTTTCACATTTTTGTAATCAAAATGACCTTACTGGGTTTATTCCTAGGTAAGTTGTATATCAAACTAACCCCATATTCAGTGTTTCACAGACATATTGGAAATCATTGAACACTCCACAGACTGGATATATAGTAGTGGAGTATACCGTATGTTACTTCACAGCCACTGGTGCCGTCAGAAATACTGCACTGGTGTATTCACAATTACTGCTCCTCTGAATAGAGGAGTGTGGGGATATCCGATGCCTGGGCCAGACCCCCAACTTAATTTCACATGAAGACACCTTAAAAAGGAAAAATTAATGGGAGAATTAACTCTAAAACTTTGACTTCAATCATATAGATTTGTCCCAAGATTGTATGTCTAGCATCTGTGTGTCTAGCACCAACCTTGGCCCAAGTTGATTCTTTTCTAAATTGCTTGGGGAAAGTACAGGCTCTATCCTATGATGCTGTTTTTGGGGGGGTGGCGGGGAGCCAGGGTCTCGCTCTGTTGCCCAGCTACAGTGCAGTGGCACCATCATAGCCCACAGCAACCTCAAAGTCCTGGACTCAAGTGATCCTCTTGCCTTAGCCTCCCAAGTAGCTGGGACTATAGGCGTGCACCACTACAACTGGCTAATTTTTTTATTTTTATTTTTGTAGAGATGGGGTGTTGCTCTTGCTCAGGCTGGTCTCGAACTCCTGACCTCAAGTGATCCTCCACCTTATCCTCCCAGAGTGCTAGGATTACAGGTGTGAGCCACCTCGCCCAGCCCGATGATGCCCTTTTAAAGCTCTACCTCCGTGCTTACAGTGAGCTGGGGGGGTGAAAGCTTTGGTTGGCTTTAAATTTTTATTAAGACCATAAGAACTGATAAACAAGAACATGCAGCTTTAGCTTAAGCTCTCATTTTGTCAGAAATAAGCCATAGTGCAGACTCAGAGTGTTCAAGGGGCAGGGAGATAGAGGCAATTTTTGGAGGATTCTGCCTTAGCGTGAGTTCTGCAGCACGCCTCTGAGACTGGTCAGACCGGAGCAGTCGGGAACACTGCAGAGGCTGCGGCAGGGCTCCAGGGGCCATTTCTGACTGGAAAACCGCCAGCTGCACAGATCAGGTAAAATAGGATTTCCTTCCACACCGTCTTCTATGGGGCCGCCATCTCCTTTACTAACGCCAACCTTTCTCAGTTTCCTTACTTGAAGGGGACACAGCAGGGACCTGGAGAGGCCAAGGGTCACAGCTACCTTTATAGTCTTCAAACTACTGAGCTATGGGTCCCAAGATAACATTTCAAAATTTAAGACAGGCACATTAATTATAACCGTTCCTCTAACCAAATTGCAAAATCCTTGTTAGAGTTCTGGGAAACTGTTTTCTTCTCTCCTCTCCATCTCTGCTGCTACAGTGCTTTAAATTGATAAAATATGGGCTTAAAACAAGAAGGCAACCAAAGACTCCTGTCCTCATTGGTGGCCCATAATTGACCGCCCTGGCCACAGGTGTGTGGTGTTTGGTAGGAAGTGGCCTCCGTTCCTCAGTGATGTGTTTGGGCTACTGCTGAGGACGTCTCGCAGAGGGACACCATCGTCACAGTACATGTTACTGGTGTAAAACCTTGCCTGGAAAAAACTAGGTTGAGATGTTTAGAAAGATAAATTCTCTTATTCTTCTGCTATGTCTCCTCTAAACATTCTGCATGGGTCTAAAGTTCAGCACTGAGTCATCATCTCATACATAAATCAAAGTGAAAAAATGTTAGGAAATTGTGGTCACAACATCCAGGCTTCTTTGTAGGAGTAGCACACACACCCCTCTCGCCCCCTTCCCAGAGGGCGCTGGCGCACGCTGCTTTTTGCAGGGAGTTCAAGAGGCCTTTTCCCCTGCAAGGGTCAGTTTTCAGTTTGGCTGTTCCCCCCCCCAGTGTGTAGCATCACACAGTAAATTCTTGCTTCACTTAGCACATGCACAGGCTGCACCAGGGCCTATATGTCTGGCCCGTAGTGGGAAGGCCAGCACCGCCAATACTTGCACAGCAGGGCTGAGGTGTCCCTTCACGCTTTCCCACTGTGGTGAGAAGCAGTGTCATGAAGTGTGTGTGCACACTGTGCCTCACGCTCCTGGAAGGCCTTGGGACAGGGCAGGAGGGGCAGTTGAAGGCCACATGTTTGGTGTCCTTCAATTTAATTATTTAAAGAAATGATGGGGAGAAAAATCTATGAGGTTTCTGCCATTTCAGCAGGATAAAAGAGGATACCTCGTGCCATTTAGCAGAACGTACAGCTGTAACGGTACTCTGCCATATTGGAAAAATAATGCCACAGTCCTCAAAAGCAAAATAGCCCCTATCAGAGAATTCTGATGGAGATTTTCACAAAGGAGTGGCTCATTTTAGCTTTGCATACATGTGTAAGTGGGCTATTTGCTAAACCACAATTCTTTTTTTTTTTTTTTTTTTTTTTTTGAGACAGAGTCTCACTCTGTTGCCCGGGCTAGAGTGCCGTGGCGTCAGCCTAGCTCACAGCAACCTCAAACTCCTGGGCTCAAGTGATCCTACTGCCTCCCGAGTAGCTGGGACTACAGGC
>CAUYRT010015698.1:0-10926 GCA_963574885.1 Lepilemur ruficaudatus | reverse complement strand
GTAGTTGAGATGAAGACAATATTTTCTGTCTAATTTTTTTCTTGTTGCCTTGACAACTGGGTTTTGTTTTCTTTAAAAAAAAGCTTTTGGTTTTTCTCAACAGCATGAACTGCTTCCTTTGGTTGAACTGAGACATGTGTGTGCAGGTTTATATCTGATTCAGAGAGTCTCTAGTCTTAAGTGTTTATAGATTTTTTTTATTTTTCAGAATCTTCACAAGGTTGAATGGAGTAGATAATTTTACATAGCTGTTAGCCTGACTAGCCAAACAAAGCCAAATCAATAGTGATTTTTCTATGTGTAATGTCAAACATGGTAAAAAATGATTGATTCATTTTTATAAAGTATCATGAAGTATTTTAATATTTGGCTACTTAATGTCTCTGACAAGGTCTGTGTGAAAACTGTTTTCATGTATTGGAAAGGCACGTCCTCCCCCCTCCACTTCCCTTTGCCCCCATGGCGAGCCACGGTGGACTCATGGCTGCCTCTTGTCCTTGCAAAGCTGTCCCCATCTCAGGGCCTTTGCCATTTCCCCTGTCTGGAACCTGCCTGCCCTGATATTCGCATTGCTCCCTTCTTCCTCGTTGCAGTTAGGTTTCCAATTTAATGCCACCTCCTCAGGGAGGACTTTCTGGACCTTCCCTGCTAAAGCAGCATCTTCACCCATCACTCTCTGGCCAGTCATGAGGCGGGAGGATCCACCTTTGGTAAAACCAGCATCGTATATGAAGCCCTTCTGTTCGTAAGCCCTACCCCTGGTGTAGCAGAGGGAATGGCCTGAAAAAAATGGCAAAAGTATTTTCTGTCCCTTTAAAACATCCTCCACTCCTTTTCGAGAACTAAAACCTGCATCCCTGCATCCTCAGGCCAGTGGTTGGGAGGGGCAGGGTAAGTCTTTCCTTATTTGTGCAACAGGAGATGGCTCAGCCTGGACCTGGTAAAGGGAGGTCCTGGGTGGAGGTCAGGAGATTGTCTTCAGCTGAGATGGATGATCAGACTCATCAACTGTAGTCGAACAGTAATAGCCTGAAGCTGAGAACCCATCCTTTAAAAGCTGTGTGTTTCTGATTATTATTACAACGACAGCATCTCAGACAGGAGTCTCCATCTTCCTTCTTTGCCGACAAAGTAATAAAACTTCTCTTTTCTTCCCTTCAAACCACTTGTTCTCATTCTTCTGATGCAGCCTTGAGGACAAGTGCAAAAGATTCCAATTAGCACTTTTAATGCCTCACCCTTAAATATGAACTCACAGCCAAAGATCACCAGCTATCGGAGGAAAGCCTCCATTACAGAATATAGAGACCAAGACTAAAAAGAAGTCAAGAACTTGGAAGAAACAGAGACAATGATGGAGCAGGCGAAATCTGCAAAAAAAAAAAAAAAAAAAAAACTAAATTAAAAATAAATAAATAACATAAAATAAAATGGCAGAGGAAATCATCATAGAAATAATACAAGAAATGTAGGAGAGGAACAGAGCGGAGTCCAAGTCAACAGCTGTGGAACAGGCCTGGTGGCAGCGAAGCAGATTGGAACAAGAGGATAGAAGATTCTCAGGGAGGAATTACCAGGAGGGCGGGGAACTGAGGGATTGCTCCAACAGTTTGATGCGTGGAAAATTATATTGAGAGATTGTTGGAGGGTCAGAGATACAGTTGACCCGAGAACAACACCCCGCCCCTCTCCACCCACACAGTCAAAAATTCCTGCATTTTTTTTTTTTTTTTTTTTTGCTAAAAGCAGACCTACCATTTGATCCTGCATAACTTTTGACTCCCTGAAAAACTTAACTGCTAATAGCTTACTGTTGACCTTACCAATAACATAGTCGGTTAACACACAGATAGACTAGTATTTACATGTTTCATGCATTCATGACATACCTAACTTTTTCTCAATTTTTTCAATAGTTCTAGGCTACGTGGTTTGTCTGTAAGTTTTTTCAAATTGTCACAAATCTCCAAAACCTTTTCCATTATACTTACTGAAAAAAAAATCCACGTATACGTGGACCCCTGCAGCTCAAACTCGTGTTGTTCAAGGGTTGACTGTAGTTACAAAGCAAAGCAAGCACATGCAGAAAAGAAATACCTGTTGGCCACAGAAACAATGACATTGTACAATAAAGGAAACATTCTTAGTACATTTACTAGTGATCAACATTTATATAGATATAAAATAAACACTGAATGTTGCTTTAATAAAAAATTGAAAAAAAATTGACAAAACTGCATTTAGAGAATGGGGCAAGGAAAGTGTCTGTGTATCTGTGCATGAATGAGTGTGTGTGTATGTACATGTGCACCTGAGACCTAAATTCTTACCTACCATAATAGGATATCAACACATAGTGTCTAAAACTGATACATTATCATATATGAGCATATTAAGTAGACATATAAAGACTTTTAAAACCAGAAGGAACCGTAGGTTGAAAGAGTAGACCGTGTGGAATGGGAAGGAGGGTGGAAGGAGTGGGGACTACTGTTTTTCAATTTTTAGGCTCACCCAACTTTTAAAAGCTATGGGTATATATTATCCACATGAATTCTAACTGGAAAAAAAATAAATAAAAAATAAAAAGCTGTGGGTATATATACGTTGATAAAATTAATTATGAATTAAAAGATAAGTTTTAAGTAGTTCTTCTTCTGTGTACGTCACCAATACCGTTTGATGTATGTTTGATGAATATGAAATTTTGTCCAGCGTGTGGCTAATGGCCTTGGCTGGCAGGCTCATTTGTTTAACCAAATCCATTTTCACCTGCACACCCAGTAATTAACTCAGACTCACCTTGTTGGATGTCGTGCTGAAGACGTTTGTCATTTCCTTCTACACCGTGGAGATAGATTGGATTATGGCTTGTGGTTGTTGAGGCTGTATGCTTATTAAAAATAGAGTAGCCGCATGCGATATTAAATTGAGCTTTTTAATTACTTTAGATTTAATGACGTACCTTTGCCATGGACTTAATCTTCGGCAAATATTGGCCCTTCCCAAACCAGCAGATTTGCGATTCATAACTTGTCATGTCCAATGAAGCATTTTCTCTTTCCTTTGTTCCCAGATGGAGCTCTGATCAAAATTATAATCTTTTAAAAATAGCCGACACATTTTCCTTTGTGGGGAACATTCAACATTTCCCTCCTATGATTTGAAACTGACCCTTCTCACTCCTCTTAGCCTTAGTCTATGCTTATTGATATATTTGTTTTGGATACAGCCTAATGTTTTTATTCTGATATCTGGGTCACTCTCATGGAGAGATGGACGGATGGATGGATAAAGATAGGTAGATGGATAAATAGGCAGGAAGACAGGTAGACAGGCAGACTGACAGACCAAGCTATACCAAGGATATGTGGAAGTACAGTTTCAGATAACAGAGAATACACCACAAGCTTTAGTCTCAAGGCCATAAGAGCTATATAATGGTCAACTTTCCAAGCAGAGGCTAAATAACTGTCATTCTATTGTATCCATCAGAGTTTCCCAAACTTATTGATAGAGAATCAGTAAAGTGTTCCTTTAGAGAGTCCTAAAATAACTTCAGGATACTTTTAAGTGTTCTTTGAATCTGTAGCATGGATCTAATGCGAGGAGCTGGAGTGGGAGGTGGTTATCGAAGCCTGGGGATGGAGGTCTTCACTCACTGTTTGGTAGTAGAAACTTTTTTAGGTTTTTCCTGCTGCTAATACTTGAGAACACTTTCTAAACCAATAATAAAATGATCAAGTAAATTAATGGTATCTTTGAATTTTGAATAAACTGCAAGTCTTTCAAGTCCTAGAGATAATATCATGATTAACGTATGCAGTAAATTAGGAGTTACTGATGATGGGCACAAAAGTTAGTATGCAGGCCTGGAGACCTCATACCCATGAGCTTGCCTGTGCACTGCACTGTTATTTTCTTACATGCTTTATCAGTCTTTGGGGCCGTAATTCTAGAGTTTGAATGTTGGCTCTGCCACTGACTAGCTATGTGTCTTTGAACAAATTTCTTAATCTCTATGCCTCAGTTTCATCATCTGGGAAGCTGTCAGTTAACCCACTCAATATCTATTCCAAACCCCTTCCAGCACGATTTCTTGTCTTACAGAGGGAGGAAACTTTCCATTTCCTGAATCTCTTGCAGCTAGTGTTCTGGATGTAAGTTAAGGTCTGCTAATCAAATGCATTTTGATAAACCTTTGAATTCAGACCTAAGTGATATAGGAAGAGAGATGGGCTATAAGACCTTCATTTTCAGCTGGTATGGATAGTGGCAGAGGTAGCATGATTCTGGAACTAGCCAGTGTAGTGACAGCTTCCTGATTGGGAAACTTCCAGATTGTAGTAGAAACTGTGTTAGTTTGGAGCAACATCTGTTAACGGCAGCTTCCTAACTATTTAGGTTCCTAATAGTGATGGAGGCAGCAGCCCTTTGGCTGTCCAGTTCTACTTAACGATTTGAGAAGTAATTCCTAAAAGTTCAGCCTAAAATCTGTTTCTGCAGCTCTCCTAACAATGATATGAACTGTATTATACTTCTTGATACGTCTTCCTGCTTAAAGCAGCCAAAGTGATTTATGTTGGTTGCAACTAAAAACCCATAACAGTCAACCTACCTCATAGGGTTTTTGTGAGGTTTAATAAGGTCAGACATTTAAAGTGCTTAGAACATTATCTGGAATGCGTTTTTAAGAAAATATTCTTAGGGCTTGTTCTGGCCTTACTCAGTGGTACACCAACTACCATAAATAACATACATATTTGTTAGTTTATTGGTTTATTCATTCATTCATTTATCCATTTGCTAAAACAGGTATTTGCTGAATGTCTATTCTAATTGAGACACATTTCAGTTGCCCCAGGGTAGTGGTTAGTAACCTAACTGAACATTAGAACCATGTGGGAATCTTTTTGAAAAAAATTAATTTCTATGCCACATCCAAAATTTATTGAAAACAGGGAATAGGTGTGTGTGTGTCTGTGTGTGTGTGTATGCATGCACATGTAGGTATATTTTTAATTGGGATACAATTTACATACAGTGAAATACATAAATCTTATGTGTTACAGCTTGGTAGATTTTTGCATATGTGTATACCCATATAACCACTACCCAGATCAAGATATAGAAAAACAGGAATGTGCATGAAAGATTTATTGTGGCATGAATTTCTTAGGGCTCCTTTTAGGAACTGAAGTTTCAAATGCATTGGAGGTTTTGCCACTTAGAGGTCACAAAAATTTAGTCATCCAGAATGATCAAGTATAATTGGGTCATTTTTCTATTTTTTTTTTCTGTCTTCATAGTACCCTTCATATTTGTATTCCTTTTTAGGTTTATGCATTTTTATGTGAAATGCAATTTAAGGAGGACCTTAGGTAACAGAAAATTCCAAAATGTCAACAAGACAGTAAATGTTATCAGTAATAACTTCATGACTCATATCTTCTGACTCTTTATCTTCTTATGATTGGCATAGTGTACTGGCTAAAAGAAATTAAACTACTTTCTTAAAACTAAGCTATACAGCTTCTTTCATGTGATTTCTTCAAAGAGAGTGAATATCATGAAAGAGTAAAAATAATTATTTTCCCATTTTTTGAGAGTATTTGGAGCAGATATCCTTGGTTTGTAGGCCAATGACTGCACACTTAGTATTGCACACAGAGGCCACCAGAACAGCAGGCATGAGCTGAGTTAGGAAGATAAAGTTAGTAATTATTTGCAAAGCAAATGGAAATAGTTGATTACAGAGAGAGAAATGTCATCTGCAAAACATTAATAGCATTTGCATTTTTTATAAAACCAACCTAGAACAACTTTGAAGTTGAATAACATTTTGCATAATTGGCTTATTAGGGAATGAAACTTTCAGAAACAAAATGTGGAATGGACATGAACTATACTTTTAAGATGATCACGTGATTTAGGATCAAAGACTAGCATCGGAATACTGTCTCAAGGATAGCTGGACTACCTTGGTGAATTAAACAGACTCGTGTCATCAAAGGAATAGAAAACCTTAAAATTCCATATAGCTCTTTCCTTTACCTTCAGGGAAAATCTCCATAATTCAACCTAGGTGCTAAGAATATCACCTATTTTAAGCACTCCTTTTTTTTTTTTTGAGAGAGGATCTCTTTCTGTCGCTCTGGGTAGAGTGCAGTAGCGTTATCACAGCTCACAGCAGTCTTAAACTCCTGGGCTTAAGTGATCCTCTTGCCTCAACCTCCCAAGTAGCTGGACTAAAGATGTGTGCCCCAACGCCCGACTAGTTTTTCTATTTTTAGTAGAGCCGGAGTCTCGTTCTTGCTCAGGCTGGTCTCAAACACTTGAGCTCAAGCTATCGTCCCGCCTGAGCCTCCCAGAGTGCTAAGGTTACAGGTGTGAGCCATCATGCCTGGCCATATTTTAGGCACTCTTAGAGAATGAGCTTTGGATATAAGGGCAATATTGGCTATGACATTTATTATTTTGTTTATTGGGCCAGTCAAGGGTTTGATATCTTAACTTCTTCACCATTTTCTGAATGGCCCTAGGTTGTGATTATTTTCCTGGAACTTTGAAAGTATTGCTTCATTGCCTTCTTGCTTGCATTGCCACTAAGGAGGCATCTCATACAACTTAATCATCATTTATTTATGGATAATTTGTCTTGTCTTTCTGGTTGGTTGTAGGATTTTTTATCTTTGCCTTTGATAATCTGTAGTTTTATCCAGGGCCTAGCTACAGATTGCTTTTTATTTATCCACATCAAAACATTGTGATTGTTAAATTTGGGGATTTATGCTTTTCATCAGTTCTGGGAAACTCCCACGCATTAATTCATTGTGTATTGCCTTTTCTCCATTCTCCCTATTATTTCTTTCTGAAATTCCAATGAGATTCCCGTGAGACTATCTCACTTTGACTTACGTGTGTCTTTTTTTCCCCTTGCCGTATAATAAATATTTATTACTAAATGCAATTGAATAATCAAAGAATATGACTCTGTCTCACAGCTGAAGTTAACATGGTATACATGTAACTTTCCTCTTTCGTTCTTTTTTTTTTTTGAGACAGAGTCTTGCTCTTTCACCCAGGGCTAGAGTGCTGTGGCGTCAGCCTAGCTCCCTGCAACTTCAAACTCCTGGGCTCAAGAGATCTTCCTGTCTCAGCCTCCTGGGTAGCTGGGACTAAAGACATGAGCCACAATGCCAGGCTAATTTTTGTATTTTTATTCATGAGTTAGGTATCTCTTAATTTTTTTGCTCTGTCTCTCTGTGTAAATTCTAAGTAATATCTTCAGCTCTGATTTCCATTTTCTAATTCTCTTTCCACTTGAGTCTAGTCTTATTTTACCCATTTGCAGAGATGTAAATACCTATTTTTATAATTTTTCATTTTTCTATCATTTAACATTTTTCATTATCCTTTTTGTTCTTTTGCATGTAATTATTCTTGTATTTTTATTGTGAAGTCATATTCAATGGAATTTTATGTATAGGTTTTTTTTTGAGGTTTGGGTTGAAAGTACATTCTTCTGAGATTTACATTTGCTTTCACTAGACACATAAGGGCACATCAGTCTGGAACCATATTAAAATAAATACCTGACTTGGAGGTTTTTAGGCCACAAAAATAGTCTCAGTTACAAGCCACAAACACATGTGAGTTCTGGCTCGTGGTTAAATCTCGGGGGAGATCTTTCTTTTTTCTCTCCCCACCCAGAGTCAAGGCCAAGACAAACAAGTTTTCTTTCTGTGACCCTCTGCAAAGCATACTCTTTTTTTAGTTTACCTTTTCTCTAAGGGTGTAACTTCAGGGCTCTCAGCTTTATGCAGTGATCTCCTTTTAAGAACCCCATCTTGCTATGACCCTAGACTTTGTGCCCTGAGATTTCTGTGTGGCCATTAAAGGTGACATACTAAGTCTAGACACCAGCTCATGTTTCGCTGACTTCTTGGAACTCCTACTTTGATTTTGCTTTTGGTCTCTATGGACTTTCCTTATCTTATTACCAGGTCAGTCATGCATTTTAAAAGATTTTTAAAAATATTTTATCCGGCACTTTTAGATGTTTAGTAACATGAGGGATTTTCATAATATCTTATCTACCATATTCTTTTGTCAAAAATATATAACTGTTTTTACAACCTATTAGAGGTGTCTTTGCAAAGATGGAAATTTAATTCCATATTTGCCACCAGTCCTAGCCTTTAATAATTCATGTTAGAAAAACTTTCAACAAAAATGCGTCCCAGACTCCTCATGGTCCGTATTTTCTGTCATTTAGTCACCTCAGTTTTTGATTCTTGGCTGTCTATAGTCTTTCACTGCATAGGTTGTATTATGCAAATTTTAAATTTTGTTCGTGGCTTTTTTCCAGTTTCTCTGAGTTTTTTGTGTTCTCTAAAGTTCTGTGCTTCAGAAGAGAGGGCTCACATCTTTGCTTTCCTTAAATTTAAGTGTAAATAGCGGGAAAGGGAGTTGAGACTTATCTCCCATAACTGTTTTCAGTGTATTTCCCAATCTCATCTTGCCTTTTCAGTTTAACTCAGTGCTGCAATTCTGACTCAGCCAGCAGTCATTCTGTGAACCCTAGATCGTTTCTGCCTGTTTTCACAATCTTTTTTTTTAATGCAACCTGTTTCTCCTTATTCAATGTGTTTACTTACCCAATGTATTTATTTTCCCTAAAGCTCTTTGCTTGATTTATATTAATAGTTGCCATCAACTAACAAAAATCACCACCACCATCAGGCTCTCTGGAGGTTGAGTCATTTCAGTTGCACCCACACTCTGGTGCTGGTCCCCCTTGGAGGGATGTGTCTGGGGACAGCTGGAGGGCTCTGCCAGCCTGGGCTTCTGTGTTTGACACTCCCACACACTGAGGCACCTGCTGTTTCCACCCACACTGGGATCATGTTTGCTTTGCAGAATGTGCACTTGGGACCTCCATGTAGTCATAGTCCTCCTGCTGTGAGATGGAGAATGTTCACAGTGATTCATCCTTCAGCTCTGCTGCCAGGATGGGGCAGTAACTATTGGTAAAGGTGAAGTTCCTTCCAGTCACAAAGGAATGCTTGTTGGTCTGGACTTCCCTTATGATACGTATCAATCACTGTGTAGGAGACATACTGGAGCATTCACAGTTCACTATCTAAAATGCCAGGTGTTAAAGGACAAACACCTTAATGCTTAGATGTAACAACTCTTTTGCAGGAACTACTCTTGTCACTATGGTAATAATCATAAAGTAGCTTTTATTTAGTGTGCACTTACTATATGCTAGGCTTATACTGATGAATCATTCAATCCTTACAACATCTCTATGAGGTAGGAGCTATTATCCTCATTTTGTAGATGAGGACTTGGAGATTCAGAGATGTTAAGTAACTTGCCCAAGATCATATAGCCCGTAAGTGGTCATGCTAGGACTCAAACTCGAGTCTTCTAAATCCAAAGTCCATACTTGCAAATATCTCTTCTGTGAGGACAAAAACAGATTTCTAATCTATGAGTATGAGCTTTTACAAAATCCAGCATTGAAATCCACCGTATAAGGTAACATATTTGAAAGTGTATACACACTGAAACCATGCTGCCTACATTGCACAGAACTGATTTTGAAATTCCTTTGTGAGATTGCTTTCAGAATCAGCATGTGTAACATAAGAAAGTCATTTTCTTTTGTAGATAAACCTTTCCTCTTACCCCATACCATATTTCCCTGCTCGATCACCTACATCCTTTAGATGATTTCACTCCTAGTGCCTCTTGACAGTTTCCAAAAAGGTAATTTCTGCCCTCTGATGATAGAGATTGGTCACCAATGAGGACATTTAGAAGAAGCTTCCAGAGGAAGTGAAGACATTTCCTAAGAGGCTCCAACATGTTCTGAGCAGTGTCAGCATTTTATTAACACAAATGAGAGCTTGGCCTTTAGGAGGAGGCCAAGGAAGGAGGAGCACTCCGCCATATAATTACATTCTAGTATGTTTGTTTACAATTCAATCTGTGGACTTCATAGACAAACTTAACAGTGATTTGATACGGAACGAGATCTGTTTACCAAAATCTGCATCTAACAAAAATTCTACCGCATATAGAAAACGTCAGACTTCCCTTGTCTATGAGAGATGTTACCATCTCTTGGAGAGTCTTTTTTTGTGGGTAGAGATGGGGTCATTGCTATGTTTCTCAGGCTGGTCTCAAACTCCTGGCCTCAAGTGATCCTCCCACCTCAGCCTCCCAAAGTGCTGGGATTACAGGCATGACCCATGGCACCTGGCCTTCTCTTAGAAAGTCTCATTGCTGATTTCAGCACTGGAACTGGCTCTGTTTTGATAGGAATCCTGTTCTGTTCCTCTTTAAATCTTAAAATTACCAGTTATTGACTTGTTGATTTGGACAGACTGTGGGAGGAATCCTCCTCTTCAAGGAGAAAGGATCAGGTTTCTGCTTCTCCGCAAACAGGAATGATCTCCCTGCTAAATATGTATCCAGCAGTGCTTCAGACATTATTTTTAGAGTGCTTATATTTTTCTTACAGGTAAAGTTAAAGCTAGAGTTTTGAGTGTCATCTTAATTAGCTATCCATTTAACTTAACTCTGCAGAAGTAAACAACCATAATCAAAATAGCAAGGTTGCCATAGCAACCAAGATCCAACTCTCTTGGTTTTCCTCTCTGCTCACATCACAAGTGCTCCTTACCATCCAGGCCAGGCTGTGAAACGAATTGGCTGAAACCTCCTATGTGAAATGAAAGTTTAAAAACCACTGGGGGGGCCAGGCGCCGTGGCTCACGCCTGTAATCCTAGCACTCTGGGAGGCCGAGGCGGGTGGATAGCTCAAGGTCAGGAGTTCAAGACCAGCCTGAGCAAGAGCGAGACCCCGTCTCTACTATAAATAGAAAGAAATTAATTGGCCAACTAAAAATA